>SKCR01039772.1:0-81235 GCA_019454045.1 Zanthoxylum bungeanum
AGGTTTTGCAATTTTGGAAAAGTCTTTGATAAATCTCCTGTAAAAACCTGTTTGTCCAAGAAAACTTCGAATACCTTTTACTGATGTTGGTGGAGGTAGTTTTTCAATTGTTTCTATCTTTGCTTTGTCTACCTCAATCCCCTTTTGTGAGATCCGATGTCCAAGAACAATGCCTTCCTGCACCATGAAGTGGCATTTCTCCCTTGAGTACCAGGTTTGTATCTTCGTACCTTTGTAACACATGTTCCAAATTTTGCAAACAATGGTCAAAAGAATCTCCAAACACAGAAAAGTCATCCATAAAAACTTCCATACTCTGCTCCAGCATGTCTGAGAAGATGGCCATCATGCAACGCTGAAATGTAGCGGGGGAATTGTATAATCCAAATGGCATCCTGCGGAAAGCAAAAGTACCACAGAGACATGTAAATGTGGTTTTCTCCTGATCTTCTGGGGCGATGGCAATCTGATTGTACCCTGAATATCCGTCAAGAAAGCAATAGAATTCATGTCCCGCCAATCTGTCTAACATCTGGTCAATGAATGGTAGCGGAAAATGGTCATTTCTCGTGGCTTTATTCAGCTTTCTGTAGTCCATGCATACTCTCCATCCAGTCACCGTTCTTGTTGGAATTAGCTCGTTCTTTTCATTGGTAACACAGTAATTCTCCTTTCTTCTGGCACACACTGCATAGGACTTACCCAACTGCTGTCTGAGATGGGGTAAATAATGCCAGCATCCAACCATTTGATGATTTCTTTCTTCACGACTTCCTTCATGATTGGATTGAGTCTCCGTTGATGTTCCATTGTGGGTTTGTACTCATCGTTCATCAGGATCTTGTGCATGCAAAATGATGGACTAATGCCTCGAATGTCTGCTATAGTCCAGCCAATGGCTTTCTTGTTCTCTCGTAACACTCTCAGTAACTTTTCTTCATGTTCCATATTAGTGAAGAAGAAATAATAACAGGTAATTCAGAAGAGTTTCCAAGAAATGCATACCTGAGATGACTCGGAAGTAACTTCAGCTCCAACTGTGGTGGTTCTTCAATCGAGGGCTTGATTCGATCTTTCCTTGGCAGTTCCAAGCTTTCAACTGGTGGTGTTGCTTTGAATCGGAATGGTTTGTCAAGGTAGTTGATACATTCCAGGATTTCAGCATCTAGCTCGTTGTCAGTCATGTTGGTGATGCAAGCTTCAAGTGTATCTGTGGGAGTTGGCTCAGTATTTTGAACGATATATCAACAACATCAACTCTGAAGCATTCTTCTTCCTTTTCATCGCTCGGGAATTTCATGGCTTTGAAAACATTAAAGGTCACTTCTTGGTCCTGCACTTTCATAGTCAGTTCTCCTTTTTGCACATCAATCACAGTTTTACTTGTAGCCAAGAACGGTCTCCCAAGAATGATAGGTATTTCTTTGTCTTCTTCCATGTCAAGGATGATGAAATCTGCTGGGAGAATTAGTTTATCTACTTTGACTAGCACATCTTCAACAACACCTCTTGGAAATGCGAGTGTTCGGTCAGCAAGTTGCAATGAAATTGAGGTAGGCATTGCTTCTCCAATCCAGTTTCCTTGTAAATAGAAAAGGCATCAAGTTAACACTGGCTCCTAAATCACATAAAGCTTTACCGATATAATGTTCTCCAATGGTGCATGGAACTGTGAAACTGCCAGGATCTTTCAACTTTGGGGGAAGTTTCCTCTGAATAATGGCACTGCATTCTTCCGTTAATGCTACTGTTTCGTAGTCTCCCAATCTCCTTTTCGTGAAAGAATGTCTTTCATGAATTTGACATAACTGGGCATTTCTCCAAGGCTTCTGCAAATGGGATGTTGATGTGAAGCTTTTTGAACACCTCCAGGAATCGAGCAAACTGCTTGTCCAATTTGTTTTTCTGAAGACGCTGAGGAAAAAGTGGAGGTGGAATGATTCTTTCTGGTTCTTTTTCCTTTGCTTCTTTTTCCTCCATCTGTTGTTCTGCTTCTTTTGGAACATCTTCAATGGCTGCCTTGATTCCAACATCTTTGTTGATTTCAGTACCACTTTTCAAGGTGATGGCTTGACATTGCTCATTCCCTCGGTTCCTTGGATTTGGTTCTGTATTGCTGGGAAGATTTCCTGGTGGTCTGTAACTCTGAGCATTGGCCAGTTGTCCGATTTGATTCTCCAGTGCTTTGATAGAAGTAGATTGGCTTTGAAATATAGCATCATATGCTGCTTGTTGCTTTTTGAACATCTCTGCAATCCATTCTTTCATTTCTGGTTCTTTTTCAAATTTCTGGCTTTTGTTCTGTTGCTGAAATCCAGGTGGTGGATAGTTCTTTTGCCCTGAATTGTTTCTCCATGAAAAATTAGGATGATTCCTCCACCATGGGTTGTAAGTGTTGGAATATGGATTGTTCCCCTGTCTATTGAAATTGTTGACATAATTCACCGTCTCTTCAAGTTGGTTTAGTTCTGGTGCTCCTCCATATGGTGAACTTGTGGATCCAGTGGTAAGAGTCTCCATGAATTTGCATATCTGATCTAGCTTGGCACTGACTGCTGTATTGGCTCCACTTTCATAAATTCCTGCGATTCTTTGGATCATGCTCATTTCTGTTGGCCACAAGGAATTGTTGTTGGCTATTTCTCTTCGATTAGTTCCCAGGCTTGATCTTCTCCTTTCGCCATTAAAGCTCCTCCAGCAGCAGCATCGATTGTGGTTCTCATTATTCCAGAAAGTCCATTATAGAATGTTTGGACTTGAAGCCATTTTGGAATCTCATGGTGAGGACATTTCCGGAGTAAATCTTTGTACTTTCCTTTCCCAGCTTCGTAGAGAGTTTCTGAATCTTGTTGTACAAAGGATGTGATTTCATTCCTCAGCTTTCCGGTTCTGGCTGGTGGAAAGTACTTTGCAAGAAATTTGGTGGCTAAAGTGTTCCAAGTTGTGATGGAACCTGCTGGTAGTGAATGTAGGTAGGCTTTAGCTCTGTCCTTAAGGAGTATGGGAAAACACGCAATCTCATTGCTTCTTCAGCTTCTCGGTTGTAATTGAAAATGCCGCAAACTTCCAGGAAGTTGCTGATGTGGGCATTAGGATCTTCAGTTGCATTCCCCCCAAACTGAACTGACTGCTGAATCATCTGAATGCATGTTTTGATGTCACCTACATTTTCTGGTAATGGAGGAAGTACAATGCAAGAAATGAGTCTGTCAACCACCAGAATGGTTCTGTCTCGAATGGGAATTGGTGGTGCAACTTCCAAAGGTTCAGGTTCCATGTTGACTAAAGCTTCTTGGCCTTCTCGCCTTTCCCTTCTCAACTGTCTGATGGTTCTTTCAATTTCCGGGTCAAGCGGTCGAAGTTCAAAACTTCTGGTTCGTCTCATGAATTTTCTGAGAACCTGAAACACAAGAAAACAAAAACAATAAGTAAAAAGAAATTAGATACAAGTAAAGGTATCTAACCTTAAAACTAATAGTGAATGATAAATAAGTCCCCGGCAACGGCGCCAAAAACTTGACCGGCGTAAACACACACGTATAACGCAAGCGTACGTATCGTTCAAGTAGTATAAAAATCGATCCCACGAGGACTTAATATCAAATCTATTAATTTTATGAGGTCAAATGATTACTAGTATCTAACAGGTTGTTTGATTGATTTGAAATGGTGACGATTCTAAATTTAAAAACAAGTAAATAAAATTGTTCGAAAGTAGGTTTTAAGAAAATTCAATATTAAAAACTATCTAGGGTTGTGATTTCTTTTAATAATATTTAAAGATGAAGTGGTTATCTTAAAGTTGGGTAATATATTGATTTATTAACCTGGAACACTAAATTATGTAAAAGCCTCTTCCGATGGTCAATTACAAATACCTAGTATAATCCATTGAACCATATGTCTATGTCAACCAAATTACCTAGATTCATTAAGATTAAGTTCCAATTAAGGCTACCCCCGCCCGACATGTATATTCCTATCATGTAAGGAAATCTATTAAAGGGTTATCTATCCTCAAGGAAGATCGTGGGCTATTGAGTCTAAGTCTCTTAAACTTAAATACCTATGTCTAGTTCATTTTAAGTTTACCTAGTCAATTTCATTAATGGCCAGTTAATTAAAAAGCATTAAGATTAAGACTCAATAAATAGATCTTTATATTAACGCAAACTATAATCTAACCCGTTATAAACCGGTGATATTAAAAGTCATCACAACCCCAGATAACTAATTTAGTTACAACACATAACTAGGGCTGGTAAAAACTTGAAAATAAAAGACTTGAAGTAAAAATGCGGTAAAGTAAATAATGAAAAGTAAATTACAATAAAATAAAATGCTAAGGTAAAATGAATTACTTTTACTACTACTAATTTAGATATCTCCCATAAAATAATATATAAACTTGTGATAATATTACCAACCGACCAATCTGGCGGTATCCTGATTAAGTCAAATTAAGTCCAACCAGCCATTAAGGCGGTAATATTTGTCCATAAACCAGCCATAAAGGCGGAACCAAAATTAAATTACCAACCGACCAATCTGACGGTATCCTTGATTAGTCAGGTTTAAACCAGATTAAAATTTAAATTACCAACCGACCAATATAGCGGTATCCTTTTTAAGTCAAATTTTAAATAGTGAATATATTATATTTAAGGGAGATTAATCTAAATAGCAATAGTAAAATAATTACCTTTCACCCTAGCTGGGGAAGTTACCTCCTCATGGTGAATAGTAAAAACTGTAAAAATAAAGAAAGTAAATTACTATTATTATAAAAAAAGTAATTAAAATTATTACAAAACTAAAAGCTAAAAATTAAAAGAAACTTAGAGAGAGAAGAACTCCCTATTTACATCAAAGAAATGAGGAGAAAATGGTACAACAAAATCTGAAATCTCGAGCTGAATTTATAGGCCTCGGTGGGGTTCCAACGTCGCGACGCCAGGGTCTTGCGCATCGGTACGCTGGAGAACAGTGAGACGTGGCACAATGACGGCTTGACACGTGGCGATTCGGATAAGAAGATAAGGCGACACGTGGCGAGGCGGCTGACAACTCAATAATTGATGTTGACATGGCGCTGACGTGGCAAGGCGGCTGGCTGAGAGAAATTGTCGGCACCGTAGGATTGCGACACGTGGCGACAGTGTCATGCTGTGATTGGCTGATGATGACGTGGCATGCTGACTCGGTTGACCTACTGACGTGGATGATGACATGGCAAGACGCGTGGAAGAGTTGACTCGTTGACGGGATGATGTGGCGACACGTGGCACACGTGGAAATAGTAATTGTCAGAACCGGTAGGATGATGATACGTGTTACGACGCACGTTAGCAGATCGGCTGTGATGGTGACACGTGGCACGGCGCATGTTAGCAAAGTCAAATTTCTCAAATTCTGACCCGTTGACTCGGCGCACGTTAGTAGCTCTGGTGCACGTTAGGCGTCGCGACGCCAAAGGCTTGCGCGTCGCGACGTGATAAAATTACCGAAATGCCCTTTTTGCCAATTTTTCCTGTTTTGGTCCAAATCACCTCCAGAATATCCTGAAACTTTATTTATGTACAAAATAACACAAAACACATCAAAATATTCACAAAACTCAAGAAACTATATAAAATATTAGGTTTAAATGAGTGGGAAATATTGATAGAAATACCACTCATCACCTATGTCAGGGTGACTCAGCAAGATAAGCTTTCGCCTCGAGGGCAAAATTTTAGGTTTGTCGGATATCCTTCGAATACGAGGGGATATATTTTCTATGATACCGAGCATCGAAATGTGTTCGTAGCTCGCTTCTTAAGATTTCTAGAAGTAGAATTTTTGTCTGAAGGAGGTAATCATAGACAGGTTGAACTTGATAAAGTCCAACCTGAAAACAATGAACCAACGGAGGAACCTGAAGTTCAAGTAGATGATGGACCTTCAACAGATACACTCCGTAGGTCAGAAAGGGTATCTAGACCTCCTGAACGCTTGTATTTGATACAAGAAAATAGTATAGATGTTCTCTTAGTAGAAGAGACTAATCCTTTCACCTTTAGAGAATTGATGTTGGACATCGACTCCGTGAAATGGCAAAGTGCCATGAAATCCGAGTTAGACTCAATGCATGAAAATCAAGTTTGGGACTTAGTTCCGCTTCCCGAAGGAATTGTTCCTATCGGTTGTAAATGGGTTTACAAAAGGAAGCGCGGGCCTGATGGTAAGGTTGAAACTTACAAGGCCCGATTGGTAGCAAAAGGTTACACGCAGCGACCTGGCGTCGACTACGATGAATCTTTTCACCAGTAGCCATGCTTAAGTCTATTAGGATTTTGCTTCTATAGCTGCATATCATGAATATACGATTTGCAAATGGATGTCAAAATGACTTTTCTAAATGGATTTCTTGATGAAGAAATCTATATGGAACAGCTGGAATGTTTCACATCCAGTGAAAACTCGGGTATGGTATTTAAGCTTAAGAAGTCCATTTATGGACTTAAACAAGCTTCACGAAGTTGGAATCTTTGATTCGATGAGATTATTAGATTGTCTGGTTTTCTCAAGAATTCAGAAGAATCATGTGTGTATCAGAAGGCCAGTGGGAGCATGGTCGTATTTTTAGTCCTATATGTTAATGACATCATAATAATTGGGAATGATTTAGGTATGTTACAAAGCGTCAAAGTGTACCTTTGTAAGAATTTCTCTATGAAGGACCTGGGAGAAGCTTCCTATGTTTTAGGGATAAAACTCTGTAGAGATAGACAAATGAGGATGATTTGGTTATCCCAATCAACGTACATAGATAAGATCTTGGAACAGTATAATTTTGGTAACTATAAGACATCAAACATACCATTCAGACATGTGATTCATCTTTCAAAGAAGATGAGTCCACAAACAGAAGATGAAAGGTTAGAAGGTCTAACCAACCTTATGCTCCATGTTTGGGTAGCATAATGTATGCCATGTTATGTACGAGGCCTATATCAGTTTCGTTGTTAGCGTAACTAGTCGATATCAGTCCAATCCAGGTAATGACCATTGGATGGCCATTAAACATATCCTGAAGTATCTAAAAGGTACTAAGGATAAGTTAATAATTTATGGAGGAAACGAACTACAAGTTAATGGGTATACAGATTCTGATTTCTAATCGGATCATGATGATAGAAAGTCTACATCTGGATTTGTATTTACCCTTAACAGAGGTGCAGTTTGTTGGAAGAGTTCCAAACAGGGATCGACAACAGATTCCGCCACTGAGGCAGAATATATTGCAGCTTCTGAAGTTGCAAAAGAGGTTGTGTGGATTAGGAACTTTATCACAAAATTGGGAGTTGTCTCAAGTATCGAGAATGCGATTCCATTATACTGTGATAATACTGGAGCCATTGCGCAAGCAAAGGAATCGAGGGCGCATCAGAAGTCGAAGCATGTGGAACGAAAGTACCACATCATTCGAGAGATTATGTCACGAGGGGATATTGTCGTGTGCAAGGTACCGAGTGAAGATAATGTAGCAGACCCACTGACGAAGGCCATACCTCCGAAGTTGTTGATAAAACACGCAGAGTCGATGGTATTAGATACAATAGTTATTGGCACTAGAGCAAGTATGAGTTTTGTTGGGGTTGGTGCTCAGAGCGCCGATTCCCGGTTGTATTTCTTTGAGAATACTTCTGTAAAACGTTATTATTATTATGAATACATATGCAGTTTCTATAATAAAATATATCTTTTAATATGGTAAAGACGTAATGACCTTAGAATGACTAGTCATGATGCTGTTTGCAAAAGCGTCGCAACTGACATTGAGTTTGTATCATGACGTTGTCATTCTCAAACATTTCTGGTAAAGGTTACACTACTTGGTTAGTAAAGTAAACCCGTTGAGACCGGTACATGTCGTATACTGAATATATGATTCCAATGGTTTCTCAATAAACCATCAGTCTTGGAGACTCGTATAGACATGTAGGTGTTTATAGCGGATAAACACTGAACGACTCACCGAAGATTCTTAATGGATGGTACACCAACGTCAATAAGAATCTTTTCGGGTTGAGTAGCATTTGTGATTCTTAGACTTGATATGCCACTGTGGGCACATGAGACATCTTCGACACTTAGATGGCAGTCACGTCACCGATCTATTAAGAACAGACCTCCACCTGTTCGTTAAGTGTAGATAGATCCTCAGGGTGTCCTGTGTGTATCGAGATAGGATTCGTTTGTTCTGTGTACATAGCATAGGTAGTCCATATATGATTAGCAATCAGAAAAAAACCATAGGCCCGTGGTGCATTTTAGAAGTCAGTTCTAAATTTTCTTTTTGAGATTGCTAATGAGTTCTAAATGTTCTTTTTGAGATTGCTTATAGAGACGTTGACGGGATAGTCCCTATAGATATTTGACGTTTACATCTATATCTCTGGGATATATCCGAATACCTGTGACGGAGGAATTATACATATGACATGACCTCGACCTGTATGATTCATTGAGTTTATCCGTGGTCGTCATAATTTACGGGTGGGTAAATTATAGACACAAAATTGGATTTCATGACGGATATGCCTGAATCTAGAGAGTCTCACTAATGAAATATACTCGTAGAGCACTAGGGCAACAATTATAAATAATATTGATTATTTATAAGTCGTTTAAATGTTAAACGCAAAGCACATGTGAAGGGACCCAATAGTCATTTCTTAATTTTTGTGTATTTGCATTTAATGATAGATTTTATCAAATACACATTAATTAATTGTCAAAATTGAGATATTTGACTTATATCATAAATATATATGTATTTGAATATTTAATGTAAATATAATACTATATTTAATATATTTGTATTTAAATAATTTATGTAATTATTTAATTGTTAAATAATTAAATTGATTAAAAATAAAAATATCCTAAGTAGTGATATTTTGTTTAATGGCTTGAGATGCCTTTGTTGACTTATTTGAAAATCATTAAAGTTGTAATGATGAAACAAAACAAGTTGATAAAGCTTTAATTAATGAAACAAATTGAAAATATCATGATATTTTCCTATACCACAAATTCGGCCAAGGCCTAATGGGAGGGGTATAATTTATTTGTTTCATTTTCTAGGGTTTCATAAGTTTCAAATACACAAAACAAAACACACAAAGAGTAGAGAGAAAAGGTTGAAGGAAAAAGGAAGAACACTTGGAAAAACTTGATTTTAGTAAGTATTTCTTCAAAACCTTGAACATGACAATTATTTCTATCATGCTTAGCATCATTTTGTGTTGATTTGATGATCTTTCTACTCTTATAGTTTGTGTTTATTTGGTTCAGAACTTGTATGAAGATTGATGCATGTAAGTGAGCTTTAAATGGTTTTAAAAGCTTACTTTTGATTCTTTAAAAATCAAAGTTGCCATTCTAGAGTTAGTAAGCCACTCCTTGGTGACCTAGAATTGTTCTAGAGTTATTTCAAACCGGTGAGGATTTTTTGGTGAAGTATTGAATGGATTAAAGTGTTGGATTTTGTTAATTTGGTGAAAATGGATAGTTTGGTAAAATTGAACAATTAAGGTTCATAACCCACTCCAAATTTGGGGATTTTCATATATGTGATGTATTATGGTATGAATATGATGCATGTAAATTTTTGGGTTGATTGGATTTGATCTTGGCATGTTTTGAACAAAAGGGACCAAAATGCAATTACTTGAAAGTTTTGGGTAGTCACGACAATTTGAGAAATTTTTGGGATTTGTGTGAATCTGATTTTGATGCATTAGATTTGTTGGAAAATATTTTAGAAGTGATTTAGAATCATCCAAAATTATATTCAATAATTTTTTGGGCTAAAATAATCAATTTACAAAGTTTTAGGGCAATTCGGTAATTACCAAGAAATTTGATCTCTTGTGTAATTTTTCAGAATTTGATAATTGGATAATTAAATAAATAAGTTTTGTTTGATTAATCCGAGAAAAAGTTTTGAAATCGGAAAATTTTGATTTTCCCGTATTCCACTGCGTTACCGGATTTTCGCCATAAACCCATTCAGGATGTTCCCACCGAAGCTTCTTTTCACTTTGAAGAATATGTATGGAGGATGGCTAGAGAAAGGCCATATTGTTTGAAGAAGTGATGAGTTTGCTAAGTTAAAAGTATTCCAAAGGTGGAATCTTGTGGGGCTCGGGCGTCATGGTTTGCTGGTGGCGCAATCTCTTAGGGGAATGAGTGGATTAAATTTGGAGAAAATGGTTCAGTGTTGAAGGAAGTTGCCTCGCGTACATTATTTGCTTAGTATGCATTTTAGTAAGTAAAAGTAAACAAACACAAATGCAAAAATAAATGTTCATTCATTTAAAGTGTCATTATAGAGGGCCCTATCAGGGTCACCCACATGAAGACCGCAAAGAAAAATATAAAGAAAGAAAAGAAAAGGCGGGGGACCATAAATTATAGGAGGAAGGGCATGATCGTCAGAGGCATGCTCATCACAGGTAGGAGCATGAACCTTTTCGGTTGGCGCAATAGAAGGGGAGGGGTCAGAGACCTCTTCAGTCGGTACAGATGATATGGAGAGGCCAAAAGTTTCCTCGGTAGGAACGACAGCAGGTGGAGAAGGGTCGTGATCCTTTTGGCAAGAAGCATGGGGGATACTGGCTCGGGATCTTGGATGGCATCAGAGTCTTGTGAAACTTGGGCAAAGCCTCCTCTTCGGTTATCTCCCTCTTGCACACTTCACGAGCCGATGTATCACATCCAAGTTTAAGTCGGGTTGAAGCATCTCAAATATTGAAACACATTCTTCTAACCCTTCAATCTTGGCCTCCCCTTTGGCTGCCTTTAAACGACCCAACTCCTCGACCTCTATCCTCTTCATATCTTCTATAGCTGATTTCTCCCTGAATTTGGTCTCAGATGAGGAAACACATTATGACAGAGACTTGATTTCATCTGCTTTGTGGGTCACCTCGGCCCTAGTGTCGTCCCTCTCTTTCCTGGTGATTACTAAAGCCCTATGAAGGGAAGTTACCCTCGTACTTGGCCTCAGCCTTGGATTGCTTGAGGCCTCAGATTTCTTCTTGGGCCTCCTCCAACTACTGGGACAGCTCTCTCTCTCACTCGGTAATGCGACTTTATAGCTTTTATGGCTGACCCCCTCAGAGAGTGCTCGTCAACAGATCACGGTTGGTGGCCATGGCATAAGCCATCTGCAACATGAAAAAATGGGGTCAGTTTTGCAAAGAAGAAGATAAAAGCAAGTTGTAAGGTAGAAGTCCAGTTACCCTTGAGAGAGACCTGCACGTTATGGAAACAAGGTCCTGAAGCAAGCGATCTTCATACTTCGTGGTCTTCTCCAACTCTACAGACTTCGCAATGAGATTATAGGCCGGAAAGAGGTAGGCCACTTTATCTTTCACCTCATCGACAAAGCTATCGACTCCCAGCATAGGGTGTCCTTCCCGACTTGAGGGGAACATCTGGGGTTTTGCCCTTTGGGCTACTGGTTTCCTCCTCGGATCCTTCTCTACAAGCTCATCGGGTTCATCCCCCCGATCTAATGATGGTGTCTTTTGGATAGTCAAGGTGGAGCATTCAAAGCTTGGATTATTCAGGCACTGCTCGTGGCTATGGTGGCGGGGCGCAAGAGTTTTGGACTAAAGTGGTTGAGATTATTGCTATTTGTGGGCACTAGACGGCTCGGATGGTGCGGCCGCAGAATAGGGAGACTTCCATCTGACTTCTGGCGAGTTAAGAGTGGTCATTCAGGGTCGGGTGCTGCTAGACCTGCCTCAGGAGGCTTGTAACATCACATGGGCACGTTGGAGGGGCGTTTTGGAGCCGGACATTCCTACAAAAAGAAAAAGGTGGTTAAGATACATAAAAAGGAAAAGTAAGAAGAAAACGACTAATGCAGCAAACATGAAGGTAGCGGGTTAGTTAAAACCTACCAGTCTGCCTCGACTGAGGAGGTGGAGTGCTCGGTATAAGGCCCGAGTCAGCCAAAGCAGAAGGATTAAAAAGGTCCCTATAGTGGGCCCTGAATTCCATCGTTTTCCTCACTCTGGTCAGGGTTTCGTGATAAAATTTAGGGAGATCCCCCAACAAGCTGCAGAAGGTTTAGAAATTGGGGAATTGTTAAAGATTAAATCAGAACGGAATCATATGTCGGGTTGTTACCTCGGTCAGAGAAGGTTTTGGGGACAATGACGAGCTAACCATCGACAGATTGTTGTTGTCCCCAGGGTCCTGTGGCGAAGAACCATTTGTCCTTGAAGTTTTTATTGGTGGTTGGGAGATCGGTGATGAGATAGGGAACCCCGGCATGAACAGAGAGATAATACCAACCCTTGTACTCCTTCGGGTTGGCATGCATGCGGGTACAGTCTTTTCACCTCGGCAAAGATTTGTGGAAAATTTTCCAAGATGCTAGCACATCCAAGGAGTCATCCAAAGGTGATAGGGAAACAAACCTTGAGCATGAAACTCATCTTAAAGCTCGGAGCTTGAAGAACACAAATGGAGCACAAAAGAGGAGCTTTGCCGTGAGCATCAATGGAAGAAAAGCTTGAAGAAATTTTTTGTTGTTCCTCGCATCGCAAAAGCCGATCAATGTAAGTATGATTTCGTCATACTTCTTTGTTGTATTCACTATTTTAAATGCTTAAATCGATCTTGGGACTATATTAAAACCCAACAATGGTATCTTGAGCCTTGTTTAAGCATGAAATTGATTTAGGGTTAAAATTGGGTAAAATTGATTTGAGCATGTTTGGATGAAATTGATTGTTTGAATATGCTTGAATGATGATAACATAGTGTTATGCATGGTCAATTGATGATTAAATTGGATGAATTTTCCCCAAAATTTTGGCTTGGCCGAATGTGAGCTTACCATAATGTCATGGTGATTTTGTTTTTTTGATCATTGGATGAGTTTGAAAGACTTGGGAAATGTTGATTTAGGATTCAATTGGATTGAAATCGAAATTGAACATGAAACCCTAAATTGCTGTGAGTTGAAGCATGAAAAATGATATGATTTTTGATTCAATTGTGTTGGACATGTTTTTGATAATTAGCATGATTAATTAAGTAAATTGGTATTTTGGAAATGTTAATTTGGTTAATTAATTATGGCTATACACTTAGATTAATTTATTGTGAAATTTGGAATTTTGTGATTTAATTAATTGGGCCTATTTTGGAATTGGGCTTGTAAAGTTGTATTTGGGCTTAATGGGCTTGGTTGGGCCAAATATGGTTTAGGTTAATTGGTTGGATCCAATTGGGCCCAAAACCATATCCATAAAGTCCAAATATAACTAAATGGACCTTTAATTTTAATTGGGCCTAATGGGCCTAAATTGGTTTCTTAAATAAGGGTGATTCCTTAAATATGATTTGGTATTTGGGTTTGACCCATATTGACCAAAGTCCATGCCTTAAGAAATTAATTGAAAGCCCATTGGACTTTAATTAAATTGACATTGGATGTTAATTAGGCTTTGAGACCCGTAATGATTAGATTTGGAATCTAAGTCGTAAAGGCACATTAAAAAGTGTAATTATTTAATTTAGAATTAGTATTAAATACAAATTAAATTGATTTAATATTGTAGTTTAATATAATTCAAGAATTCGTACTTTGAGTACTTATTCGTAAAACGAGTCGGACTCGCGCAAAATCAAATCGTTGTTTGAACATTGGATGGTCATTAATTTCAGATTAATTAATTGGATTAGATTGATTGATAACATGCTTTGTGTGAATACATGGATGCGATGTATGAATAATGTATATCAGATGGATATTAGATGGGTGAGGTAATTTTGGAAATTGTTGTAATAAATTTAGAATTTATTAAATTGGACCTGCGTGTCCAGCCTATTACCTCTTGACTCTTTGTATTTCTCTTCTCACCTATTCCCCTCAATGTAAATGAGGTTTCTTTAGAAGTGTTATGTAATTGGGTAGAAGTAATATTGTGCTTCGGGAGAGAGGAAATGGAGAGATTTGTTCTAGGAACAAAATGTGTTAAGTATCCATCCGCATATCATTATTATTTTATTTATACGCGCCTTATTATGTTTTTAGAATGCATGTTTAGGGTGTATGATGATGAGACCTAACAAAGATAATTAATTGGTTGCCAATTACGCGAAAAAACCTCACAACATATTAACCACTTTTTTCCTTCCATTGAGTGATTCTTACTCAAGATCCAAGATTGGCATTGGTTTGTTGGCCAAAGTCAAGACCTTTGTCTGTCGCGGATGTGTTTGAATCATGAAAGCTTTGTTCCATATCGATGTCTTGTCCAAGTTGTGATTTGTTGGCCAAAGTCAAGATCACTTCTTGTCCATCGACATCGATTACGAAGCTTTCCAAGGTCAATGGGTTCCGCTTAACTGGGATCATTAAGTTTGTTGTGCCAAAGCCAAGGCTTAGTTGATTCAGAGGAAAAATGTTAGGGAATATATTGGATATATTGGCATATATAAGATATATGTTTCGGACTTGGATGTCCACCTACTGGATCTAGGAATTGGATGTGATCCAATTGATCTTAGAGATCTACCTAGTTAATTATCATACAATTTGTTGGCCAAAGTCAAGATTGTGTGTTATTTAACGGGATCCTAGCCCACTAGGAAACAAGGTTTCCCGAGTACTCCTCCAAGAGGGTTAGAGGCTCGCCGAAAAATAGTGGGAGGCAAGTATTAAATTTGCAATATTCGTTTAGTTACTTGCCAATACGCGCTCATTTCAATTTTTTCGTCGTTACATTAATATTTAGTTGGACTAATATCGTTGTTTTAATTAAACAGTTGGACTGTATTCAAACTACTTCATTTATAGTTGATTATATAATTGGATTATAGTAATCAATATATTTGAATTTAAACAATTAAATTATAGTTGATTATATAGTTAGACTATAGTAATCATAAATAAATAGTACCTAAAATCGTTGATTTGATAGTTAGACTATTGGAATCAAGATAAATTGAAAGATTAGCGTTTAGAAACATAATCCCGGGAGAAAATGTTTTTTAAACGGCTTTAATTTTCAGATTGGGAATAAAATCTCAGGATAGTCCTGGGGACCGAGAAGTTACTTTATTTGATAGAGTGACGTCTCGAGCCTAAGCCCGGAGTTGAGCAAATAGTAGAACATGATATTTTGAATATTCATGTGATGATAACTTTAGTGCTTAATCTGTTATGCTTGCCGCAAAGACTCCTTAATTTCTTAGTCAGAACTAAGGATTAGATCCTTATAGTATGATATTGAAATTGAAGGATCTTCATAGATCTATCCTTAGATCTTAGAAGTACAAATTGAATAGAAAACTCTTGGAGAGTTAATGGCTATACTCAAGGAGACAAAGCCAGATTTTGCAATAGGGCAAGAAGCGCAAGACGCATCTTACTTCGACATCCCAGAAGGCCAAGGCTTGGCCAAAGGCTTCTGGGGTGTGGAAAAGGGGCAAAGGCAAAATCATTATAATCTTCTGGGAAGACATAGGACATATCCCAAATTTCTGCCTAAACTGTGGCAAACGGGGTCACTGGAAGCGTGACTGCCGTATGGACAAGGCAGACATGAAGGAATTGAAGACGGGCAAGGCTCCGCTTCAAGTATGTTTGTCATAAACATGTTCGCTACTAGTATTAAAATTGGATTTTAGATACTGAGTGTGGTACATAAATATGTACTGATGTGCAGAATCTGCTGATTAGTAGGATACTGACTTCAGTTGAGATCGACCTACGAGTCGAAACGGGACGAGAGTCGCTGTTTTAAACCGTAGAATCCTAAGTTTAGGAACTACCCTTTGGGTGTGTACTTAAATTAGGAAACTGTTAAAATGTAACTAGTTTGACTAGAAACATTATCTCTATATCAGAGTGTAATCCGTTGCGGATATACCTTTATATTCTAGAACACTAAAGTGTTTTATTTTATAAAGATGATATTGAGATAAACACATTAAATGTGAATAACAGTATTTATATTTTGAATATAAATGAATCTCAAACATATAACATGACAAACAAATAGCTCAAACTGATTTAATCAGATGAGACTTATTTGTGGCATTGTTGTCTGGGACACATTAAACAAGACTCGTATATCCACACTTTCGAAGAGTGGATACTAGGACAGATTTGATTCTATTCAAATAATGTCTACGAATCTAGTTTATTAGGCAAAGTGTCTGAAATACTTTTTACTTGGTAAAAGTGCAATACCACCGATTTGTTAGCCCTCGTTCATAGTGACGTAAGTGGGCCCATCTAGCTAGGCTAGAGGTGGATATGAATACTTCGAACCTTTACGGATGTGGCATCGCTTTATGGTTATGTGTTTTCTTTTGAAACACGAATCGGAAACTTTTGATAATATCAAAGAGTTTCGACACGAAGTAGACACAGATCGGCTAAAGTATTAAACATCATGATTAGACCATGATGGAAACTACTTAAGCAATATGTTTCTCGAATATATGAAAGAGTATAATATTCTTTCATGATGGACTCTTCCCGGAATACCTCAATTAAACAGTGTGTCCGAACTGAGAAACCGAACCTTGTTGGACATTGTAAGGTTAATCATGAGTCGCTCTGAGCTACCATTTTCTTTCTAGGGATACACATTAAATAGTGCAATAATTATTTTGAATAAGGTTCCATGAAAATATGTTTGACAGACTTCATATTAGATATGAACAGGAAAGAAACATGGTTTTCTCATTCCTGAAGATTTGGGAATGCTAGGCATATTTTTGGATGATACCAAACTAGAACCCAAATCGGATAAGTGCCTAAGTTGTGGTTATCCTAGGGAAACCAAAGTATAGTACTTATACATCTCACAAGAGAACAATGTAATTGTTGCTCGCCATGCGGTTTTCCTAAGAGGAATACCTATATGCAGTGGTAAGTGGAGGAAAGTAAAACTCGATGAAAATCGAAGTAATACTGTTCCAGGCACCGAGTCCTTAATGAAACATAAATTTCATCAAGGATGAAACTACACCAATAATCTTCGAATACACAAGAACCGCGTAAGTCGAAGAGAGTCAGAAAACAACCTGGGAGGTATGGGTTTCTGATCTCACCTCGTGAAGATGTCAATCTTATTGAGGAATACGAACTGACTACGTATGAGGAAGTGATACAAGGTATCGAATCCCTATTATGGAAAAGTGCCATGATGTCCAAATGGATTCCATGTATACCAACTAAGTTTGGACACTAGTTGTTGTACTAGAAGGCATTGTGCCTATTGGTACTATATAGTCTTCAAGGAAGACATACATGGAAGGCAATATACCAACGTACGAAGCTGGCTTGTAGTGAAAAGGTATCACTATCAACATTGTGTCGATTACGACGAATCTTTTACTTGTTGCCATGGTTAAATCCATTCGGACAATGCTTGCTAATGCTGCATGTTTCATTCATGAAATATGGCAGCTGAATGCAAAATCGCTTTCCTTAACAGAAATCTTTTGGAGGCTGTTTACAACATCCTGACGCTTTTTTCGTACCAAAACGAGCAAACAAGGTTTGCAAGTTAATTTAATCCACTGATGGATTGAAGCAAGCATTGCGTTCTTGGAATTATCATTTTGATGTAATCATAATGGTATATGATTTAATTCAAAACGAATATTATTCTTGTGTATATAGGAGGTTAGTGGGAGCGCACTGACAGTGAATGTCCTATAATGATGATATATCATTTCTTGGAAATGACATTCCCATAATAATCGGTGAAAGCTTGGCTTTCATGAAAATTCTATGTAGAATTCTTGGGAGAGACAACCTTTATTCTAGGAATGAAGATCTACTGGGATAGATCTAAAAGTTGTTGGCACTCTCCGAGAACTCGTACATTGAAATATATGTATGCGACCTGGTGTCTCATATGCTTTGAGAATATGGAGTCACAATCAGGCCAATCCAGTGATAGTCACTGGATTGATGTTAAGAACATTCCTAAGTATCTTAGACGAACTAAGGATGCTGTCTTATACTATGGAGAAGAGAACTTGAAGTGACTGGGTTCACTGCTGCAAGTTTCCTAACCGATAAAAACGACTATAAGTCGTAATAAAGGTACTTATACAGTTTGAATAACGGAACAGTGAGCTGAAAATCTTCCAAGCAAGATACTGTTACCGAATAAACAACAAAAGCGAAATATTGCTGCAGCTGAGGCAGCAATAGAAGCCTTTTGATTGATATATCCTAATCAGAATCAGATTAGGAGTAATTCTGTTAGCAGCTGAGTTAGGCTACACACAGACTAAAGAATTAATGGTCTCATCAAAGATCCAGATATATACTTAAACTATTCATCTGATTCTTTCGGATCATACATCGTGGCGATGTGATGATCGAATAAATCGCATCAGATGATAACACTGCAAATCCGCTGACGAAAGTATTTTCTCAGCAGAAGTTTGAGCGAACCGTACATAGTTCGGGTGTAGGACACTTGAGTGATTGGCTATAGGCCAAGTGGGAGATTGTTGGACAATTATGACCCATAACATCACTATTTGTACAGATCATGGTGTTTTGTACAAATTAACTATGTGACAAAGGAAATTGCTCTTTTATCATTTGTAATTAGATTACTAAGATATATAAATGATAAAAGTCCATGTGATTAGTTCCGGATTGAGATGATATGAGACAGTATCAATCCACGAAGGTTTAATCATTAAAATATCCATAGTCGAGTATTATCGAGATTGGACATCGATAATACTAAAGACTAGTATTACACTTGTGCACGTTGTGGGAGCATAACGACATAGTTCTCATATATTTGGGTATTGGATACTCATGCAAGTGTAATAGGAGGTTGTGTTAACCGATGGTACGGAAATAGCTTCGCTCCGGATAGACCCCTCGGAATTCCATTGGTAGTATGACTATGTGTCTATGGAAGTCCGAATCAGGGTAGATGTTATGGTCTCAACCTGAGACTTGCACCGCTAATACTTGCGAAAATCAATATACTTTGGTTTTGGTCGTCCAGGGCTTTAACAGGTTCTGTGTACGCCTCTTCTGGGTATATTGAGAATCGTAGTGTATTGGGTGTGATGTCGAGATGGAAGTATCACTCCAGTCATAGTGGAGATGATGATCACATAGGATACGGAACTGGTGCTCTTTTATGCTGCTATCATCGGGATATTATGACTAGGTCATGTTTATCCGATTATAGAGACTAGTTACCAGAGATCCGATATGTGCTTCATACGGGGCAGACACAATTCCAGCCCCAGGCCTAGCACGTGACATCCGATGCTGGATCGAAATTCACAATACTACGTATACTACGCCTGATAAAGATTACATATTCCTTTAAGAATATTTTGGGAGAATTGGGTAGGCACGGTGCTTTGCTAGAAGCCAACCATGTCTTGTAAATCGGTAAAAAATGTAGTACTAGGTACGTACGTGTTCGGATAGTCCGACGACCGAATTTACTGCCAACATATCCGGGGATCTCATGGGTCGCTTCCCGAAGATTCACCGATGACATATGACTCGCACTTTATTAATCTAGGATTAATTAGTAGAGAGAGAAAATTAATCTGGGATTAATTACGGAGATATTTTATCTGGGATAAAATATTATTTAAAGAGAGAAACGATTAATTTGGAATTAATCGATAAAATAATATATTCGATATATTATACGAAATTAGATTTCGACGCGGAATTAAAATTAGATTTTAATTGGGCGAACGAGTTAATTTAAAATTAATTCGTTAGCGACGTGAATAGTAATTTTACTAGGCACAATTATTTAATTAATTGATTTAATTACGTCGCAACAGAAAATTCATTAATTCGGAATTAGCGAACCCGAGCCCGGGAGTGTTTGCGGGCCCACTCGCATTTCGAATTCAAGTGCGGTCCTCATCTCATCAAGCGTCAAATCACTAGTCAATCAAGTGATGGAAGTTAATCACTTTTAGTGAAGTGATGCTTGTCATCATTGATTGATGGAATAGTGATATGAGTTGTTTGAATGCATTCAATGCATTTTCCCTCCTTCCTTTTTGCCTTTTGTTTTTTTGGAAAAACAATACCAAAATAAGTGAAGGATATTGTATTAGTTTTGATTTTAGGTTTTTGAAACCATATACACAACACAACACTCTCCTCTCTCTCTCTCTCCCTCATTCGGCATGGGCCAATTTTGTCTCTCAAAATTCTCTCAAAGCCGTGAGTTAGCAAAAAGTATAGGAAGATTTGTGGCAAATTTTCCAAGATGCTAGCACATCCAAGGGTCATCCAAAGGTGATAGTGAAACTAACCCTTGAGCATGAAATCTCATCTTAAAGCTTGGAGCTTGAAGAACACAAATGGAGCACAAAAGAGGAGCTTTGCCGTGAGCATCAATGGAAGAAAAGCTTGAAGAAATTTTTATTGTTCCTCGCATCGCAAAACCTGATCAATGTAAGTATGATTCCGTCATACTTCTTTGTTGTATTCACATGTTTAAATGCTTAAATCGATCTTGGGACTATAGTAGAAACCCAACATAAACACATGCATTCAAAACATGCAAACTACCAACATTATTAAAATTGGAAACATGCGCGAAAAGAGAATGAGTCAGTCAAAAGCTTACTTGTTCAAACGGATGGAGATGCTAATAAGCTGGAAAGGAAGTTGAAGCCTCGAAATCATAAAGAGTAGAAGAGCTTTGTTGCAGTTTCTTTGGAGAAGACGGAGTGTTAAAAGAATGGAATGGAGTATAGTGGCCTATAAATAGGCAACTCGATTTGATTCTGACTGTTCGATTGAAGATGAGGGGCAGGATTAGCGACACGTGTGATGAGTATCTCACCCAGTTGGATTCAGATGAAAAGACAAGATTGGAGCGACAGCTCATTTGGGATCCAATTGTACTCAGTTTTGGCGCGCAAGCCAATGATGCACGACACGTGGCATCTCGGGGAGATGAAGCGGAGGAAGCCCTATAATGATGTGACGAGCATTTAAAGAAGGCAATGATGGCAACACAACTTCCAAAGGACGGCTTAAGAGCCATAGAGAGGCAATTAATGAAGCAATTGTCACCAAGGCAGAATCTTTTGACCATACGAATGCTCTCATGACCCGAGGAGGGTGCGGTTTGATTGGTAGCAAGACCCAGACCCGAGGACTAGGGGGCAATCCACACAACCATTGTAGTTCCCGGCATCAACTCACCAACTCGTTGATACCGATAACTAGGGGATATATGTTGATGGTGATTTTTGGACTCGAGAATATTCAAAAAATGAAGAAGGATATTAAGGGGATTTTACTCACCAAGATGGGGGCACAAGATCTTTGCAAAGATGAGGGCCCAGGCCAAGAAGCGTCTGACCCAACCAGTCGATCAAATTCGATTACATTTGAAGACAGACTCGAGGATGTCGGTTTTGGTTTTGTAACAATGAGAATGGGACCCTGGGAGAACTAGCCGAGGCACGGTCACATACACTCGAGGAGGGTGATCACTAGAAGATACAAGTCAGATGCCCCCGATCGAGCCCATAAGCCTTCAAACACTTATCAAGAATGTTCAGAAACTGAAAAGGGAAAGTGAGGGAAGTGAAGGCATCTCTGCCAACCCAACATGGTAGCAGATGCGAGGAAAGACGTCACTTGACTTGAGGTACCGACCCAAGGATGTAGATCAGAATTGCAACATTATGCTCTTAGACGGGTGATGCAAGCCCTAAAATGAAGTTTGAGCATCCAAACGGATGATGGGACGGAGTAGAGCTTCAGGCTCATCCACTGACACACGCAACCGCGTAGGAGTGGTTGGAATCCAGGCTGGCACATGGGCAGAGCATATATCAGGTACCAAAAGCGGGTGAGTTAATGAAGTTCAGAGGGCAGAGAGTAGCTATGTCAGGCGGCGAAGCTACAATTTGCAGGGTGGCTGGGAAAGAGAGCCTACGCGTGATAACTTGGTAACGTGACTGACATCACGAGTTGGCAAAAAAGTGGGTTTAGGCGCACTATATAAAAGGGGTTGAGAACTCATTGTAAGGGGTTGATTATTTTGATTCTGGGTATTCTTATAACTTGTAAAAGAGAGAAAAAAGTTTAAGCGAGAGAGAAATAGCAGGTCGGTCTGACCCGAGCTCCTAATAAAAGATTTTACTTCTTTTGTATCCGTGGACGTATGTTGGATCCATTCCACCGAACCACGTTAAATCTTTTGTTATTATCTGTGTGATTTTTGTTTGTCTGTCAAGTTTGCTTTGGTTCCCAACAAACCAAATAAAATCACTACTTGAGGGAGGTTTTGTTCGAGAAATCGATTTTCCTAAATCGCCCCTGAAACGAAAAACAACCGTATACATTGAATCTTTTAACCATATTTTCTTCACATGATTTCTCTCTTGCCTGTAAAACTGTCTGTTGATAGGAAATCTAAAACATTTCTTCCGCTAGCTGTGGCACGTTCAAACAAAAACCAATTGATGGTCAAACCTAATAGTTGCAACAGCGGAGACAACATTAAACAAAGAAAATCCTTTTAAGATCTTATAAACATTTTAATATGTTTCCTAAAACAGTAGTCTAATTTTAGACTGTTTTAAATGGTTTAGATAATAGCAAAAATGTCCTCTTAGTGAATGTTGTTATGACTTTCTTCATAGTCAAAAGTGATTTTTCAATTTCAAAAAAACTCTTTTCTAAATTTTGTTTAATTTAAAGTTAAAATTTTAGGGTAAAAAAATTATTTTAATTCTACAAAGAAAAGTTTAAAATTTGGGTTTTTGTAAGTAAACGTTATAAATATTTTTTAATGAATTAAATTGTTTAGAATATCGTTATTTTATTTCATAAAATTATTTCATTCTTTTCATAACATCACTTTAAAAAACTTTTCTACTAAAATATTTTTATAATTTCTAATAAAAATTTCTATTGACAATCAAACAACTGTTTTGTTTTGTTTTTGTTTTTTTTTTTAATTAAAATCTCTACTTATAAATACTCTACTATATGAAACTGTATTTAAAAAGGCATCTCAAACTAAGCCTTGACTCTTAATTATATTAGCAAATGAAATGATAATGGAAAAAATAGAATATTTTCGTGGGGCTATCTATTATCTTATCATTGAAAGGATAATGATTTCGAATTACAATCATTTCATATTTTCATCATTCACGAAACTTCATGGATGCTACCACATATTGGCACACTCCACATAAAAGAATTTTTGTCTTTTGGTTTGAGACATGCACACCTTTTCCTTTTGAAAAAATTGGAAATATTTTTGTTCTTTTATCAATCTTACCCATAATTTTGGATTAAAAGTTGATAATAATTATTTGCTTAGGTGTGAAATGTCATATCCTAGGGCTAGAAGGTCTCTAATTAAGACCTCTCTTATGATATATTACACATAAATTTAAGCTCTAGTTATACATCAAAACATGGGACGACAAATAAATTCAAATATATATATATAACTGTTAGCATATTTACAATTTTGCCGGGTATTGCAGCGGAAGGTGAAAAATCGGATTTTTCGAATTTCAAATTTTTTTTCTTTAGATTATTTAAATAAACTATTTATTTTAATATTGAATCACAAATCAAATTTAGAAATGTCTAAAATACTCCCATTGTCGAAAATACCATAAATATGTAAACTTTTACAATTTTCTCATTTTAGTCCAATAGTCTCAAAAATCACATTTAAGTGTTTCCAAAACATTACTAAAATGATTAGTATAATTCTTATATACTTAATTTATTCCATATAATGAAAAGCCTCAATTTGGTATTAGGCATAAATCCTAGAAATTTCAATTAAATCAAATTTTACCAAATTGGCTTTCAATCTAGCATTAGAACAATCTTTCCAACATTCTTAAGGCCTCACCACATTCAAAAACATTCAAGAATAATTTTAGGATTCCATAAACTGGCATAAAAATTATAGAATGACAGCTTAAATTTCATAGAGAAAATTGAACTCTAATAATCATTATTAAGCTCAAAGTTTCATCACACATGCATGCATTCATCCCAACAAGCATCCAATAAGAAAAACCCAAATTCAAGAGAAGAGAAAATCAAATATACATCTCATGTATTCTCAACAAATTATAAGACATAATTTTCTAACTAAAGGATCAAGAAACTTACCTTAAATTTCCAAATCTTTAAGCTTAAACTTTGATTTTAATTCCACCAAATTTTCTCTTTCTTAGGGTTCACTGTTTGGTCTCTGTTGTTTCTAATTTTGGAGAAGATGAACACTTCCCCTTTTTGTACTTGGGATGGCCGAAAATGGCCTTAAAAAATGGGAGAAGATATTTTTTTAATTTTTAAAAATAATTTCAAAAGTAAAAAATATATAATCCCACTCACAAAAAAAAAAAGCCACATGTCACCATTAGATATATAACACATGTCATTTTACTTATATATATTTAAAATACATTTATTCAAAAAATTAATTAATTAACATTTTAATCAATTAATTCATTTAATTAAACATATAATGTATTTCTATATTTACACTAAATGATAAAATAAATACATGGTTAACATATGCTTCATAATTCATTTGGTAATTAATTAATGTATATCTAATCAAATTATGTATCTAATACATATACACATTAATTTAGGAAATTACCGAATGTCTCCGCATGTGTAATTTTCGTTTACCGTTAAACGATTTTCGAATAATCAATATTATTCATTATAAGTCGTCGTAGTGCTCTACGAGTATTTTTGATTATGTGAGACTCTCTAAGTTCAGGTATATCTGTCACAAAATAAAATCCCGTGTCCATAATTTACCCACTCATAAATTATGACTACCACATATATTCTCGCTGAACCATACAAGTTGAGATCTTCGCATATGTATAATCTTTCCATCATAGGTATCCGGATAAATACCAGAGACATAGATATAATCGTCAAATCTCATAAGGTATAATCTCGTCGACGTATAGATTCATGATTTCTCAATAACACTCAGAATTCATTTTTGATTGTACCATGGTCATGGATTTGATAAATCGTAATCTCATGAAGTGGACACCTAAATCCTGTACGCAGGACTAACGGATCCTCTCTAGATACATCACCAGATATCATGAGCATCAATCCATACCCAACGAACAGGCGGAGGTCTAATGTAAAAAGGTCAAAGACGTGACTGCCATCAAAGTGTGGAGGATAACTCATATATCCATCGGGGTATCTCAAGTCAAATGACCACTATGCTACTCAACTCGAGAAGATTCCTATTGACGTAAACATACCAACTATTAGGAATCTTTCGTGAGTCGTTCAGTGCTCATCCTCTATGAACACCTACATGTCTATACGAGTCTCCCTAGACTCGTTGCTCACTGAGATAAACCACCGGAATCTAATATTTCGATATACAACAAGTACCGGTCTCTCGGATTTACTTACGGACCAAGAATGTAAACTTTGACCAGGAATAGTTTAAGAATGATACTATTATAATACTTCTTAATGTCAATTGTGAACGTTATAACTTAATCATTCATAGGTCTTGTACGTCTTTACCATTTAAAAGATAATATATCGATGAAATTGTATATTTTATTCATAATAAAATATTATTCATACACGTATTTACGGGAAAATACATGAGAAAACAGTACACCGAGTACCAACTCCAACAATTTCTCCCACTTACTCTAGTACCATAACCGATAGTATCTCATACTCATCGCCTCTGCATGCTTATCAATTAACTTATGAGGAATAGCCTTGGTAAGCGGATCTGCTACGTTTTCCTCACTCTGTATCTTGCATACGATAATATCTCCACATGACACGATCTCTCAAATTATATGGTACTTTCGTTCCACATGCTTCGACTTTTGATAAACCATGGGTTTCTTTGATTGCGCAACAGCTCCGGTATTATCACAGTGTAAAGGAATCAGATTCTCAATGCTTGGGACGACTCTCATTTATGTGACAAAGTTTCTAATCCAGAGAGCTTCTTTTCTAGCCTCAGATGCCGTAATATATTCCACCTCAGTGGTGGAATCAGCTGTCGATCCATGTTTGGAACTTTTCCAACTAACTGTAGCACCGTTAAGGGTGAATACAAACCCCGATGTAGACTTTCTATCATCTAGATCCGATTAGAAATCTAAATCCGTATACCCATTAACTTGCAATTCTCATTCTCCATAAAACAAAAACTTGTCCTTAGTACCTTTAAGACACTTCAAGATATGTTTAAAGGCCATCCAATGGTCGTTACCCGGATTCGATTGATTTTTACTGGTTACATTAACCGAGTGACTAATATCAAGTCGTGCACACAACATGGCATACATAATGCTACCCAAACATGATGCATAAGGTAGATTAGACATTCTAATATTCTCATCTTTAGTTTGCGGACATATTTTCTTCGAAAGATGTATACCATGTCAGAAAGGTATGTTAATTATCTTATAGTTGTTGAAATTATACCTTTTTAAGATCTTATCTATGTACGTAGACTGAGACAATCCAATAAGCTTCTTCTTTCTATCTCTATAGAGTTTTATGCCCAAGTTATAAGAAGTTTCACCTAGATCTTTCATAGAGAAGTTTTTACAGAGATAAGCTTGCATGCCCTGCATCATCCCGATATCATTCCCAATGATCAGGATGTCATCCACATAAAGTACCAAAAACACCACCATACTCCCACTGACCTTTTTATACACACATGATTCTTTTGTATTCTTGAGGAAATCAGACAATCTAATAACCTCATCGAATCGAAGATTCCAACTCCGTGAAGCTTGTTTAAGTCCATAAATGGACTTATTAAGCTTACAAACCATATCTAAGTCTTGGTTGGACGTAAAACCCTCCGGCCGTTCCATATAAATTTTTGATCAGTGTATACAATTGTACTTAAACACTGCTAACTCAGCTTGTTTATCATATATTTTAATGTTAAATATGTTTATTTTTTGCTTTTTAATTAGGGAGCAATGGAACAAGAAGAATGTAGCAATTACGCGTGTTTCAGTACCTTACGGAAGCATCAGACGCGTGCGGGAGCATCAGAAGCACATGATGCGTGAACCAGTGAAGAAACTCACTGGCACCACGACTCCCAACTTCTTAGCGCCGCGGCGCCTGCACACTCCCATACAAGACTCCCACAGGTTGGGCTCCGCAACACCCAAGTTCTGGCACCGTGGTGCCCCAAAAGTACCTAAAACCATGAGTTCGACGTCTTTTATGCGCACTATGACTCTGAGACTTTTCTATATAAACCCAACTTCGTCCAAACCATAAAGAGAGGAAAAAAGAAGAGAAAAATAGAGAGAAACAAGATAGAAACAAACAACAAAGAGCCACTGTGGACATGACACAGAGATACGGCGATGGTGTCCTGGCTCGCGGCCCGTCGGGAGTACGGAGTAGCCGCGGGGGACTAAACCGGAGAATAAATGAGTCGCCATCCAGTGTGAACTGGGAAATGATTTAAGGCCGCACTCACCCCTCGTAAAGGAAGACCTCAAACCGTTGGGTTCAGAATGGTCCCTTACTTATGCCGATTGTAATGAACGGGTTTATACAATAATATAACCAAGTCTTATGCATCACATGCAAGATAATTCAAATAAACACATGAATTTGCATACCCATGGACATAAATATAAATGAAAGTGAATGCATGATTCTAAAAGCATGTTAATCAGAGAAGTGCGGTAATGCAAATTATAATAACGATAAAAGCACTAATAACAAAGAGAGATGAGTAAGTACATAATGCAAAAGAAATAACCAAGGAGGCAAACATGCATGAAATATGATGAAAGAGTCTATCCACTGTGTGCTCGTTCATGTAGCATTCGATAACGCATTCGAACGGGATGGGATATGATGCATGGTGAAACAGAATGCACGCGTTCGAGTAGCATTCAGAAATACGTTCGAACGGGATAAAGCCGAATACATGCGTTCGAGTAGCGTTAGTGAACGTGTTCGAACGGGATGGGATAAGAAGCATGGCAAGACAGAATGCATGCGTTCGAGTAGCGTTGGAAACGCGTTCGAATGAGGTAATGCCGAATACATGCTTTCGAGTAGCGTTAGTGAACGCGTTCGAACGGGATGGGATATGTGCATGGCAAGACAGAATGCATGCGTTCAAATAGCGTTCGAAAACACGTTCAAACAGGGTAAATCTGAATGCATACATTCGAGTAGCGTTCGAAAATGCATTCGAACGATATGAGGTAGAATGCGTACATTCTTGTAGCGTTCGGGAACGCGTTCGAACGAGATTACCGAAGTGGTATCTATAATGACATAAACACACGCGTGAATGTTTCTCAAGTGGTAGGTGGAGTTGTGTCCCAAGTACAGACCGCACTACCGTCCATTCGGATTCGGCTACGAAATTTACGTCTGGGTTTCCATCCGATATACCACGAGAGGCAACACTCAAGCATTAACACAATACAATCATGAAAATAGACGTGAAGTATGATAATGCATATAACAATAAATAACTGAAGAGATAAATATGCGAAATAACAAGGAAGATAAATAACACAAAATAAATTCGGAAAAATAAAACAACAATAAATGAAAATTAAATGCAAAATAATAAAAGACAAATAACACGAAATAAATGCGGAATAATAAATATGTGACCAAAGAATTTATCCATTTTCAATGTAGGACTTCGCATACCCGGTTGGACGTATTTCACGTCCAACCAAACATGCTGCGTCTAGAATGACAAAATAAAGACGGTAAGGGTGCCCGCAGGTCTTACCTTTTAAGTCGCTTCTCAAGAGTGCGTTGGGACGTCGCCAGAAGGGTTAATGCTTCAATATTTTTTTTTTTTGGTTTGCTGATTCGATTTCTGCTCACTGTTCCGCTATTTCTGGGGACTGGTTTCGAGTTGTTTTTGCTATTATTTTTTCTCGGTTTTTTGGACTGTTTTTGGATGATTTTTTTTGCACTGTTTTGGTCGGTTAAGGGCTGCTGTTTTAAGATAATTTTGTTAGTGTTTCTTTTGGTTCCACGTCAAAGTCTGCTCCCTGGTTTCACTCATCCAAGGCTGTCACATTCACGTTTGGTTCTTGTTTTGTTCACGTGGAGGGCTGCTTTGTGTTCGGTGATGCTTGTGTTTGACGTGAAGGGTTAACAGTTTGCTGGTTTAGGGTTTGTTACTTGCTGGTTGGTTCTCGGTGAAGGTGGGTTGGTTTAGGGTTTGTTTGGTGTAGCTGTCGAGAGTTTATGAGAGAAAAAGAGAGAAGAGAGAAGGGCAAAGAGAGAAGGAAGAAGCGTGAGTCTCTTAGGGTTTTAATTTTTTTTTCTTTTGTAGTTGTGAATGTTACCGTGAATGTCAGGTAAATGAGCTTTGTGAGTTGGGTCTATATGTTCCGTGTCTTTTTGTTTTTTGTTTGGTGGAGGGGGGCTGCTCACATTGATTGCTCACGTCCGGGTTATTCTTCACGTGGCCTATGTGTATTTTTTTTAGAGAGATCAGAGAAGATGAGAGATGAGAGAAGATAGAGAGTGGCGAGTGGGGATTAGATTCAAAATATTTTTAAATTTGGAAGGTGATTTTGATGGATTTGGCATGCGATTAAATTGTCTTGGATTGGGCTTGGGCGTGTGAGCCGAGACTAAGATTTAAAACAGAGATCAATCAAGCGAACTCGAGGCTAAACAAATGAATTAAACTTGATAATGTATTAATTTTTGAATTTACCCTTCCGACGTTCGTTTCCCGCAACTTCCGCAACTTATCGGGTAGTGCCTCTATACGAGACTCATCATTGGGCTTTATACAAAAATATAGTGTCTACAGTCACCCCCACTTTGATGGGGTTTGTGCAGTGTGTGACAGTGACAACCTTATCAAAGTTATGCATGCATTTTCTTACTTACCTGGTTCGTCGGCTGTCGTACTTACCTGCTACTTTGCGAGATGCTTCAAACTGAATTGATTTGGTGACGAGGTGCTGCGACCCCTGAGGTTCATCCCTGCAAGATGCTGCGATCTCTAGGATTCATTACCGAACTAAGCTGATGTGAGGTGGTTCATTCCCGAACCATTACTTTGAGAGGTGGTTCATTCTCGAATCGTTACTTGAGAGGTGGTATATTCCCGAACAGTTACTGATGAGATGGTTCATTCTCGAATCATTACTTAAGAGGTGGTTCATTCCCGAATCGTTACTTGAGAGGTGATCCATTCCCGAACCGTTACTGATGAGATGGTTCATTCCTAAAACGTTACTTGAGAGGTGGTTCATTCCCGAACCGTTACTTGAGAGGTGGTCCATTCCCGAACTGTTACTGATGAGATGGTTCATTCCCAAACCGTTGCTTGAGAGGTGGTCCATTCCTGAACCGTTACTGATGAGATGGTTCATTCCCGAACCATTGCTTGAGAGGTGGTTCATTCCCGAACCGTTACTTGAGAGGTGGTCAATTCTCGAACCGTTACTTGAGAGGTGTGGTCCATTCCCGAACCGTTACTGATGTAAGATGGTAGTCTATTTTCGAACTATTACTGATGGTGGTTCATTTCCGAACCGTTACTGATGGTGGTTCATTTCCAAACCATTACTGATGGTGGTTCATTTCTGAACCATTACTGATGTGAGGTGGTTCATTTCCGAACCATTACTGATGAGAGATGGTTCATTTCTGAACCGTTACTGATGTGAGGTGGTTCATTTCCGAACCGTTACTGATGTGAGGTGGTTCATTTTCGAACCGTTACTTTATGAGAGGTGGTCCATTCTTGGACCATTGCTGATGTGAGGTGGTCCATTCTCGAACCGTTACTTCGTGAGAGGTGGTTCATTCCCGAACCGTTACTGATGAGATGGTTCATTCCCTAACCATTACTGATGAGATGGTTCATTCCCGAACCGTTACTGATGTGAGATGCTTTGATCTCCGAGATTCATTCCTAAACTGAGTTGGTAACGTGGGCCTCGACCCTGGGATTCATTCTTGAAACTGCTAATAATATGGGCCTCGACCTTGGGATTCATTCCCAAAACTGCTGATGGTGTGGGCCTCAACCCTAGGATTCATTCCCGAAACTACTGATCGTGTGGGCCTTGACCCTGGGATTCATTCCCGAAACTGCTGATAGTGTGGGCCTCGACCCTGGGATTCATTCCAATGTGAGCCTCGACCCTGGGATTCATTCCCGAAACTGCTGATAGTGTGGGCCTGGACCCTGGGATTCATTCCTGAAACTGCTGATAATGTGGGCCTCGACCTTGGGATTCATTCCCGAAACTACTGATAATGTAGGCCTCGACCCTGGGATTCATTCCCGAAACTGCTGATAGTGTGGGCCTCGACACTGGGATTTATTCTCGAAACTGCTGATAGTGTGGGCCTCGACCCTGGGATTTATTCCCGAAACTACTGATAGTGTGGGCCTCGACCCTGAGATTCATTCCCGAAACTGCTGATAGTGTGGGCCTCGACACTGGGATTTATTCTCGAAACTGCTGATAGTGTGGGCCTCGACCCTGGGATTTATTCCCGAAACTACTGATAGTGTGGGCCTCGACCCTGGGATTCATTCCCGAATCTACTGATAGTGTGGGCCTCGACCCTGGGATTCATTCCCTAAACTGCTGATAATATGGGCCTCGACCCTGTGATTCATTCACGAAACTACTGATAATGTGGGCCTCGACCCTGGGATTCATTCCCGAAACTGCTGATAGCGTGGGCCTCGCCCTGGGATTCATTCCCAAAACTGTTGATAATGTGGGTGGTGAGGCACTTCGCCCCCCTACTTGTCCTCACTCCCAAGGTTGTTATTCATTCTCGAAGTTCTTCGTCACTTTTTCTTCAAAGCCTGCGAACACAAAATAAAAATCGTATGTATATGAGGTGTGTGCATGTATGCATGGATGCATTTCCTATTCCGATGGGTTAGGTCTTCCTTGTGTTCCTTGGTGCCCTTTGCTTACAAATGTTTTTGGTCGTCCCGTGGGTGTGCTTATAATTTCCTTCTGCCAGTTCTCTTCTGGTGATTGCTCAGTTCTCTTTGGTCCCATGACTCAAGATCTCGCTATGTCCTTGATTCGCGAGGTGGTAGACTGGTCGCCCTCAGTCTTGGTTTAACTTTCTATTCTCCGCTGCTTGCACTAGGTCAAGGTGGACTACGTGATATGGCATTCCATATCAACATACTATATTACATGCTACAAAATAGTCCTAATAGTTATACATATCATTGTCCTCAAAGAATGCTCAGTAATGAAACCAGAGAACCTTCAAAACACTCGATGCAACTCAAATCCATGCCTTTGAATAAATGATCTAAGCCAGACTCAAAGTATATGTGTGAAAAGGTTCTTTTACAGCTTGATTCCTAGGTAAGCCAACTCAATGATTTCGTTAAAAAAAATTGGGATTGATGGGTTAAACCAACCTAGATGTCTCAATTATGCTCTGCAATTGCTTTTCCGTGCTCAATATGGTATGATTTTTCTTTTTCTTTTCTTTTGTCTCTCCTTTTTTTCTTTTTCTTTTTTTTTCAACACACCTACCCTTTAAGGTAGCATTTCTCCTCATGGTGGTCCTAATACTCGCCCATGGGTAGCTTCACGCTTATTGGTTATAGGTGGTTAATAATTTTTTTTGGGACTTTTCTTTTGTTTTCAACCATACCACACATCATAACACAAGCAAATCAGGATAGTCATCTAAGCAAACTGTCATTCACCGACCTATAATTTTTCAACTAGTCATATTGTCGATTACTCAGGTTTTCACTGCTAAAAACCTATAATTAAGTGCTTACGAATCTAACATAGATCAACTACTCAAAGCATCAGATAAAAGCACATCAAAAGTTTATCGTTTCTAAGATTTCACCCTAAAGCAAACTATTTCATCATTGGACTTATGCCTAACTATTAAGGACTAAAAACAAACAATTTTTTTTTCTTTTTTTTTTCTTTTTTTTTCTTTTTTTTTTTACTGAAGGCCCCATATGGTTTTTCTATTCTTGCAGTAAATTTTTCTGTTTCTCGGCTTCCTCTTCCTCGATATCCATGTTTGCTAAACTCTTCTTGACAAGTCTTTCTTTCCTAACCCAACATATATCTATGATGGCTTTTAAGACACAGGGGTTAGCATGATGCGTGAGATGCATGTGGTTATCAAAACAACATATATCCTTCCGAACTTATTTCTCCCACACTCGTGGTAAGTCTATTTTTGTCCTAGGTATGGCTTATTTTATGCACCGATGTGGGGTACACAAAATCGTTATTTCCTACGCTACAAAGGTGAACCTTGGCTACCTCAATCACTTTCCATCGATAAAAGACAAAGACCGCCCATTTACAATGTTGACTAAGCCTATTATGGGGATCGTGTCATTGTCTAGAAACGACGAATTGGGCCTTCGGTAATCACGATCATGGGGATGGACTTGAAGATATCTAAAAGTATACAAATGTGTTGTAACAAAGCGTATCCTTTCTGGATGAAAGCCAGTGCGGATATCAGACTCATGCTTCTAGCATATTCGGATCATGTTTGGATCTTCTAAGTTCATCAAGGTTTTCATACAAGTTGGACCGTTATCATTTTAAAGCATTCAATCATATTATTGCGAGGTACAAACTTGTCCCAGTTGAAAAAGGCCCAACAGGTTTACACTTTTGCGATAATGTGGCTAAACAACTTCAAATGATAGGGGCCCAAACACAAAGTGGCCCATCGGCATTTTGAAAACTTTTGTCTCAATCGGTATAAGACATAAACTCGTCCCAGTTTAAATGGCCCAACAAGTTCATATCTCATGACAATAGGTCCAAATGGATCCAAATGATGATGGTCCCAAACACAAGCATAAAGGGTGGCTTCTATAGGTCATACAACTATGGTTCACATGTGGACTTATAAGGGTATGGATAAAGGCTCCCGCCGGCGAAGGGTTGCCTACAACTAGGTCTCCCCACTCAAAGGTTCGAGCGACCAAGTGAACGTACCTTTTTTATACCCTAAGATACGTGCCAACGAGTGATGATGCCATATAACGATCCGCCGCCTTGAGCAAAAGCGACTTCATGATACATGACGCCATCGGGGTAAAAAAAAGGGTATGCAAAATATATGAGGCTTATAAAGCCAAAGCAAAAACCAAAGACATTACAAGGCATTATTTCGGGGTCGATTCTCTATCCCTAGTGGAGTCACCAGACTGTGGACACGGCACAGAGATACAGCGACGCTGTTCGGGCTCGTGGCCCGTTGGGAGTATGGAGTAGCCCACGGGGGACTAAACTGGAGAATAAAGGAGTTGCCACCCACTGTGAACTAGGAAATGATTTAAGGCCACACTCACCCCTCGCAAGGGAAGACCTCAAACCGTTGGGTTCGGAATGGTCCCTTATGCCGATTGTAATGAACGGGTTTATGCAATAATATAACCAAGTCTTATGCTTCACATGCAAGATAATTCAAATAAACACACGAATTTGCATACCCATGGAAATAAATATAAATGAAAGTGAATACATGATTCTAAAAGCATGTTAATCAGAGAAGTGTAGTAATGCAAATTATAATAACGATAAAAGTACTAATAACAAAGAGAGATGAATAAGTACATAATGTAAAAGAAATAACTAAGGAGGCAAACATGCATGAAATATGATGAAAGAGTCTGTCCACTGTGTGCTCGTTCGTGTAGCGTTCGATAACACGTTCGAACGGGATGGGATATGATGCATGGTGAAATAAAATGCACGCGTTCGAGTAACGTTCGGAAACGTGTTCGAACGGGGTAAGGCCGAATACATGTGTTCGAGTAGCGTTAGTGAACGCGTTCGAACGGGATGGGATATGATGCATGGTAAGACAGAATACATGCGTTCGAGTAGCGTTTGGAAACACATTCGAACTGGGTAAGTCCGAATGCATGCGTTCGAGTAGCGTTATTGAACACGTTCGAACGGGATAAGATATGATGCATGGCAGGACAGAATGCATGCGTTCGAGTAGCGTTCGGAAACGTGTTCAAACGGGGTAAATCTGAATGCATATGTTTGAGTAGCGTTCGAAAATGTGTTCGAACGGTATAAGGCAGAATGCGTACATTCTTGTAGCGTTCAAGAACGCGTTCGAACGAGATTACCGAAGTGGTATCTATAATGACATAAACACATACGTGAATGTTTCTCAAGCGGTACGTGGAGTTGTATCCCAACTACAGACCGCACTACCGTCCATTCGGATTTGGCTACAGAATTTATGTCTGGGTTTCCATCCGATATACCACGAGAGGCAACACTCAAGCATTAAGATAATGCAATCATGAAAATAGACGTGAAGTATGATAATGCATATAACAATAAATAACCGAAGAGATAAATATGCGAAATAACAAGGAAGATAAATAACACAAAATAAATTCGGAAAAATAAAACAACAATAAACGAAAATTAAATGCGAAATAATAAAAGACAAATAACACGAAATAAATGCAGAATAATAAATATGTGACCAAAGAATTTGGCCGTTTTCAATGTAGGACTTCGCATACCCGGTTGGACGTATTTCACGTCCAACCAAGCATGCCGCGTCCACAACCACAAAATAAAGAAGGTAAGGGTGCCCTCAGGTCTTACTTTTTAAGTCGCTTCTCAGGAGTGCGTTGGGACGTCGCCGGAAGGGTTAATGCTTCAATGTTTTTTGTTGGTTTGTTGATTCAGTTTCTGCTCACTGTTCCGCTATTTCTGGGGGACTGGTTTCTAGTTGTTTTTGCTGCTGTTTTGTCTCCGGTTTTTAGACTGTTTTTGGATGATTTGTTTTTGCACTGTTTTGGTTGGTTAAGGGCTGTTGTTTTAAGCTAATTTTGTTGTTGTTTCTTTTGGTTCCATGTCAAAGTCTGCTCCCTGGTTTCACTCATCCAAGGCTACCGATTTCACTTTTGGTTCCTGTTTTGTTCACGTGGAGGGCTGCTTTGTGTTCAGTTATGCTTGTGTTTGACGTGAAGGGTTCACGGTTTGCTGGTTTAGGGTTTGTTACTTGCTGGTTGGTTCTCGGTGAAGGAGGGTTGGTTTAGGGTTTGTTGGGTGTGGCTGTCGAGAGTTTATGAGAGAAAGAGATAGAGGATAGAGGGGCCAAGAGAGAAAGCAGAAGCGTGAGTCTCTTAGGGTTTTAGTTTTTTTTTTTTTATAGTTGTGAAGGTTGCCGTGAATGTCAGGTAAAGGAGCTTTGTGAGTTGGGTCTGTGTGTGTCGTGTCTTTTTATGTTTTGTTTGGTGGAGGGGGGCTGCTCATGTTGATTGCTCACGTCCAGTTTATTCTTCACGTGGCCTATGTGTATGTTTTTTTTAGAGAGATCAGAGAAGATGAGAGATGAGAGAAGAGAGAAGATAGAGAGTGGCGAGTGGGGATTAGATTCAAAATATTTTTAAATTTGGAAGGTGATTTTGATGGATTTGGCATGTGATTAAATTGTCTTGGATTGGGCTTGGGCGTGTGGTTCGAGACTAACATTTAAAACATAGATCAATCAAGCGAACCCGAGGCTAAACAAATGAATTAAACTTGATAATGTATTAATTTTTGAATTTACCCTTCCGACGTCCGTTTCTCGCGACTTCCACAACTTATTGGGTAGTGCCTCTATACGAGGCTCATCATTGGGCTTTTTGCAAAAATGCAGTGTCTACAGCCACAAACACAAAATCAAGAGAGGAGAACGAAGAACTTCAAGGAAACCATGATGTCTCTCCGATCTATCAAGGCTACATCTCTTTCTTCCATGGAGAACTAATCTCATAGGCAAAGCTAATGATGAACTATTGTATTTGATTTCTTATATTTATGTTGTTGATTCCTAAAGTACCTTTTTAATGGTTAATACAATTGATGGTTGTTATTCTTTATTATTTTACGATTTCTGAATCCAGAAATCGTGTTTTGTCAACTCTCATATAGATCTAGTCATGCTTCTTCTGCTGCAGTGTTGCCTGAGGGTATATTATCGACGTTAGATAGCGTATCACGATAACTTTGTGTACTGTTAACACAGAGAAAATAATTCATCAATTACCTTAGAATTTGACATGTTTAGAATTGGATATCTTCCGATTGTTGGTTTGGGATGTGAAACCTTCAATTGAGTAATAAAAAGAAACAACTGAACATAGGAATTTGATACAAGAGGCATTCCCGACGCTTTGCTGCCTCTCTCTATTGAAATCTTTTACGTTTTTCTATTAATCTTCACTTTAATTACCAAATCAATCACTATCTTTTCATTAAGTTATTGCTAAACATTTTTGTTTAAGTAAATCAATCCTTGTAACCATCTTTCTGAGGAATCGACACCCCAACTATATTACGATAACCGCAAGTACTTTTTGGGCATAATCAAAATTTGGTGTCGTTGTTGGGGAGACGATTTACAAGCAAAATGAGCAGGTTTGCTTAGTCAACAACAAAGCAGTAACTTCGTTCTATTTTACTTTTTGTTTTTATTTTATTTATTTTATTTCAGTTTTAACTTTCCTTTTTTTTTTTTGATTTCTTTTTAATTAATTCTTTTTAGTTTATTCTTTTTAATTATTATTTTATTTTTGTTTCTTTTTTTATTTGTGTTTAAATTGCATGTCTAGACGTAGGGATATGTTTGGTAGATTTGTTAGGACTGGAAAGGAAAATTCAGACTCAGAGAGTTTGTTTGACAATCTCTTTGCCACACCCTCTACGTCCAGCGCATATACTATGAGTGAATATCAGAGACCACCTATTAAGACTCTTGAGGAGTACCTCTACCCCACTCGCACAGCTACACCATCATGCATCATGTTTCCTCCTAATACACCTCATATAGATTTTAAACCTGAGATGATACAGTATCTCCCAACCTTCCATGGTTTGGAGAACGAGAATCCTTATGTGTACATTAGAGAGTTTGAAGAGGTTGTAGCGATTTTCCATGACCGGTTCGGAACCACATACACAATTAGACTTAAGTACTTCCCTTTTACCCTTAAGGATATAGCTAAGTGGGAGGAAAGTAGAACTCGATGAAAATCGGAGGGATACTGTTCCTGGCACCGACCCCCTCACGGAACACCAACAGTTCATCATGGATGAGACTGTTCCACAATCTTCTAATACACAAGAACCGCGTAAGTCAGAGAGAGTCAGAAAACAACCTGAGAGGTATGGATTCTGATCTCAGCTCATGTAGACATTAATCTTATTGAGGAAGATGAACCGGCTACGTATGAGGAAGCGAAACAAGGTATCGACTCCTCTTTATGGCAATGAGCCATGAAGTCCGAAATGGATTCCATGTATACCAACCAAGTTTGGACACTGGTTGATGCACCAGAAGGCATTAAGCCTATTGGTTGTAAATGGGTCTTCAAAAAGAAGACAGACATGGAAGGCAACATACAAATGTACAAAGCTAGACTTGTAGCTAAAGGTTATCGTCAACGACATGGTGTCGATTACGACGAAACTTTTTCATCTGTTGCCATGATGAAATCCATTTGGATAATGATGGCTATTGCTACATATTTCGATTATGAATCATGCAGATGGATGTCAAAATCGTTTTCCTTAACAGAAACTTTTTGGAGGATGTTTATATGCAAAAACCTGACGGTTTTATCGTACCAAAACATGCAAACAAGGTTTGCAAGTTAAACCGATCCATTTATGGATTAAAGCAAGTATCGCGTTCTTGGAACCATCGTTTTGATGAGATCATAAAAGAATATGGTTTCATTCAAAACGGAGATGATTCTTGTGTATATAAGAAGGTTACTGGCTACGCACTGACATTCATTGTCCTATACGTTGATGATGTATTACTTTTTGGCAATGACATTCCCATGTTACAATCGGTGAAAGCTTAGCTTTCATTAAAATTCTCCATGAAAGATCTGGGAGAGGCAGCCTTTATTCTAGGAATAAGGATCTACCAGGATAGATCTAGAAAGCTGCTTGGACTCTCCCAGAGCTCGTACATTGACAAAGTGTTGAAGAGATTCAATATAGATCAATCTAAGAGGGGGCTGCTTCCAGTGTCATATGGCGTCTCTCTATCTAAGGATATGTGTCCTAAAACTCAAGATGAGAGAGATGTAATGATTCGGATCCCATATACTTTAGCAGTCGGATCGATCATGTACGCCATGATATATACGCGACCTGATGTCTCGTATGCTTTGAGCATGTGTAGTCGCTATCAGGCCGATCTAGGTGATGGTCATTGGATTGCTGTAAAGAACATCCTTAAGTATCTTAGACGAACTAAGGATGCTTTCTTAGTCTATGGGGAAGGATAACTTGAGGTGACTGGGTTCGCCGATGCAAGTTTCCAAACTGATAAAGATGATTGTAAGTCGCAATCATGATACATATTTTATTTGAACAACGGAGCAGTGAGCTGGTAATCTTCCAAGCAAGAGACTGTTACCGATTCAACAACAGAACCATCATATATTGCTGCAGCTGAGGCGGCAAAAGAAGCAGTTTGGATCCGTAAATTCCTAATTGGATGAGGAGTAGTTCCGTTAGCAGCTGAGCCCGTACCTTTGTATTGTGACAATAATGAGGCTATAACATAGGCTAAGGAACCACAGTCTCATCAACGATCCAAGCATGTACTTCGACGATTTCATCTGATCCGTGAGATCATACATCGTGGCGATGTGAAGATCGAGAAGATCGCATCAGATGATAACATTGCAGATCCACTGACGAAAGCTATATCTCAGCAAAAGTTTGAGCGACATGTACATAGTTCAGGTGTTAAATACATGAGTGATTGGCTATAGGCCAAGTGGGATATTGTAGGACAATTATGACCCACAACATCACTATTTGTAAAAGAACTTTATGGTTTTGTACAAATTAACTATGTGACAAAAGGAAATTGCTATTTTATTATTATTGTAATTGGATTACTTGGATATAAAATAATGATAAAAGTCCATATGGTTAAATCGGATTAATAAGATATGAGACAATATTAATCCACGAACGGTTTAATCATTAAATATCCATAGTCGTAGTATTATCGAGATTGGACATCGATAATGCGGAATAGACTAGTTTTACACTTGTGCGCATTATAGAAGCTTAACGGCATAGTTCTCATATATTTAGGTATTGGATACTTATGCAAGTGTAATAAGAGGTTCTGTTAGCCGTTGGACCGGGAAAAATTTCGCTCTGGATAGACCCGCTCGGAATCCCATTGGTAGTATGACTATGTGTCTATGGGAATCCGAATCAGGGTATATGTGATCTTTAACCTGAGACTTACATCCCTATTACTTGCAACAATCAATTTACTTTGGTATTGATCGTCTGGAGCTTTAACAGGTTCTGTGTATGCCTCTATTGGGTTTACTGAGAATTGTAGTGTATTAGATGTAATGTCAAGATGAGAGTATCACTTCAGTCATATGGAGATGATGGTCACAAAGGATACGGAACTAGTACTCTTAAAAGCTGCAACTATCGGGATAGTATGACTAGGTCATGACTATCCGATTACAGAGACTAGTTACGCGGGATCCGATATATGCTTCGTACGGGGCAGACAAAGAGCCAGCCCTAGGCCTAGCATGTGACATCCGATACTGGATCGTATTACATATTACATAGTATTACTACGTCTGATACATATTATATTCCTCGGTGAATATTTCTGGAGAATTGGGTAGGCACGACGCTTTGCTAGAAGCCAACCATGTCTTGTAAATCGATGAGAACGTGGTACGAGGTACGCATATTTTCGGATGGTCCGATGACCGTATTTACTGCCAACATATCCAGGAATCTCTTGGGTCGCTTCCCAAAGATTCACCAATGACATTTGACTCATATAGAATTAATCTGAGATTAATTATGAGAGAGAAAATTAATCTGGGATTAATTGCGGCAAGAATTAATCTGGGATTAAATTCGTAGAGAAGAGAGAACGCGATTAATTTAGAATTAATCGATAAAATAAATATATCAGATATATTAATTGAAATTATATTTCAATACGAAATTAAAATTGGATTTTAACTCGGGCGAACAAATTAATTTGGAATTAATTTGAAAGCGACTATCGTAATAATTTTGCTAGGCATAATTATTTAATTAAATTGGATTTAATTATGTCGCGACGATAAATTCGTTTAATTTGGAATTAAACGAACCCGGGCCCAAGTCTAGTTGTGTGTTGGAGAAGCCAACTTAAATTTTGAATTTAAAAGTGGTGGGACCACTTGACTTACATCAACTTTAGACATTTGATGGAAGTTGTTGGCCTTAATAAATTAGATTCATTAACACACACAACAACCAACTTTTGGAACTCAATATTCACTATTCTATTTTTCCTCTCAATTTCCGATTCTTGCTCTCTTGGAAGGGAAAAGTTTTACTTCAAATTTTCTCATATCTAGCACTTGGAGAGTCTTATGAGGTGTTAGGGAAACTCACCCAATGGTCAAACAACAAATCAAAAGCTTGGAGCTTGATCCATTCAAAGAAATTTCAAATTTCTCACAAAATCAAAGTAAGTCATTTCGCAACTTTTACTTGATTAATTCACACACAAATCATGTTTAGGATCTTGGAAGCACGTCTTAGAGACTAACAATAATATGTATAACTATTGGGACTATTTTCATTTTGTTATTTTTGCATGTTTTGAATGACGTTTGTGGGTGTCGTCGCTGTAAGCCCTCACGAGACTATAACTCGTCCATTAGGGTCGCCTAGGGGTTTAAAGGCTTGTTGAATACGCTAAATGCAATCGTGATCCCTACGAAAGTGGCTTAGATATTATTTATTTATTTATTTAGTTTTGGTTCTTATTTTTATTTTTACGCTTGAATTGCTAGGGACTAGCAATAAGCTGGTTGAGGGTTATGATAAGTGCACAAAAGTATACTTAGAACACTGTTAACTCGGCTTGTTTATCATATGTTTTAATATTAATTATGTTTATTTTGTGCTTTGTAATTAGGGAGCAATGAAAAATGAAGAATGGAGCATTTACGGGTGTTTCAGGACCTTACGGAAGCATTGGACGTGCGCAGAAGCATTGCAAGCACAGGACACGCGAACCCATACAAGACTCTCGTAGGTTGGGCGTCGCGGCGCCTCGAAAGACCCTAAAACCCTGATTTTGACGTCTTTTATGCGCATTATAACTTTGCGACTTTTCTTTATAAACCCAACTTCGTCCAAACCCTAAAGAGAGGAAAAAATAAGATAAAAATAGAGAGAAACAAGAGAGAAACACATAATAAAGAGCCACAAACACAAAATCAAAAGAGGAGAATGAAGAACTTCAAGGAAACCATGACGTTTCTCCGATCTATCAAGGCTACATTTCTTTCTTCCATGGAGAACTAATCTCCTAGGCAAAGCTAAAGATGAACTCTTGTATTCGATTTCTCATATTTATGTTGTTGATTCCTAATGTACCTTTTTAACGTTTAATACAAATTATGGTTGTTATTCTTTATTATTTTACAATTTCTGAATCCAGAAACTGTGTTTTGTCAACTCCCATATAGATCCAGTCATGCTTTTTCTATGTGTTATTTGTGAACCCAGTTGTGACTGCTAAAGTTGTTTTATATGTTGGTCTTCTGCTGCAGTATTACCTGAGGGTATATTATCGACGTTAGATAGCTCGTAACGATAAATTTTTGTGTTGTTAATATAGAGAAAATAATTCATCAATTACCTTAGAATTTGACATGTTTAGAATTGAATATCTTCCGATTGTTGGTTTGGGATGTGAAACCTTCAATTGAGTAATAAAAGGAATTAACAACTGAACATAGGAATTTGATACAAGAGGGATTCCTGATGCTTTGCTGCCTCTCTCTATTGAAATCTTTTACGTTTTTCTATTAATTTTCACTTTAATTACCGAATCAATCACTATATTTTCATTAAGTTACAGCTAAATATTTTTGTTTAAGTAAATAAGTCATTGTAACCATTTATCCGAGGAATCGACACCTCAACTATTGCAATAGCCGAAAGTACTTTTTGGGTGTAATCAATTTCTTCATCAAGAAATATATTTAAGAATGTCGTTTTTACATCCATTTGCCAAATCTCGTAGTCATGGTAGGCAACTATAGCCAATAAAATCCTAATAGACTTCCACATCGCTACAGGTGAAAAGGTTTCATCATAGTCGACACCTGGTCGATGTGTGTAACCTTTTACAACCAGTCAGGCCTTGAAAGTTTTAACACTTCCATCGGACCCCCTCTTCCTTTTATAAACCTATTTACAACCTACAGGAACGATTCCTTCAGGAAGAGGAACCAAGTCCCAGACTTGATTCTGATGCATTGAGTCTAACTCTGATTTCATGGCTTTTTGTCATTTCAAGGAATCGATGTCCAACATCGCTTCTTTGTAAGTCCTCAGGTCTGTCACTTCTGTAAAGAGCATATCAAGAACTCTGTCTGGTATCAAAGACAAGTGCTTAGGAGGACTTATGACCTAGTCACCTACGAAGTGTGTGCGTCAAAGATCCTTCACCTTCTTGAACCTCATGTTCCTCTTGCGGTTCGTCGGTTATAAGTTGAACTTCATCAAGTTCAACTTGTCTATGATCTCTTCCTTCAGTCAAAAAATCTATTTCTAGAAATTTTACGAAGTGAGGTACGAACACGGTTTGACGCTCGGAATCATAGAACAAATATCCTTTCGTATTAGAAGGATACCCAACAAACCTAAACTTTTGCCCTCGAGGAAAAATCTTATCATGCTGCGCCACACTGACGTACGCAGGTCTGTTAGAGTTGGTGCTTGGAGTGCCAATCCAAATTATATATTTTATTATTTATTAATAAAATAACTACATTTTCATTTCATACCTTATTAATGGTATTGTCATTATGCTATTAGATTAATGTATAGATATGCTAAGAATGACATCAACCTTAGAATAGTCTTGTAGTAATACTGGACACTAGGTGGTCCGACATTGGGATAAGTATTACTATTGTAAATTATTCCTAAAGTATATATATTCCTAGTCGTTGGTTTTGGAATACGGTCTAATTCTTATAACCTAGAAGACTAGCACATGTCGTATATTGGAATTGGAGTTCCAATGGTCTAACCTGATGTACCATGAGTTTTGAAAACTCGTATAGACATGTGGGTATTAGTTGGACCGAACACTGAATGACACACAAGTGATTCCTAATAGTTAGAAGTACATACCACTATCAATATGAATCTCCTCGAGTCGAGTAGCATATGTAATCCTTTGACTATAGGTTAACATTGATTTTGTGTAAGATCCTCCACACTTGATTTCATTTATGTCAGAAACCTTTCATGGTCTGACCTCTAAATGTTCGTTGGGTGTGGACCGATACACTAAGTAATCAAGTACGAAGCAAGATAAGATCCGACGGCCCGTATGTGTACCATAAGAGATTTATGTATCCATATGAGTAAAGTCACAATTCTTAAAGCTTTGGCCAAAGTTAATCACATAGGGTGGATCGCATCAGTTATGAAGAATCATAGACATGTCGAAATGAGATGTGCGCCTCGAAAACTTGACGGTGTATTCTATAATTCCTAAGAACAACTCAGATAGCCTACGACGGAGGGATTGTTAAACATATGTGATGACCTCGACTTGTATAGTTCAGAAAGGTCATTCGGGTTTAGGCTTATATGACGAACGTGTCTGAACTTATAGAGTCCAAATATGAAGTGTACTCGTTGAGCACTTGGGTAGCCGATTAATTTAGATAAAAAATAATATTCGATATTATAATTATCAACTAAGATAATCAAATATTATTGAATAACATTAATTATTTACTTTGACCTAATTGGATTAATTGGATTAATTCAATAATTACAAAAGGGCTTAATTGTAAAATCATAATTATCTCTACCATTTGAGGATATTATGGTAATTGTAAGTATGCAATAATAGGTGGTTTTGGCTTGATTTAATTAGATTAAATCAAACTGGCAAACATTGAACTAATCCATTTCTTAGTCCTTGATGAGCGGAAAATATATCAATATTTACCGCCCCTTTTACTTAATATTTTGTTTAGTTTCTCGGATTTGATGAACGTTTTGATGTATTTTAGTTTATTTTGCAGATAAAATAATATTGGGACACAATGAAATCATTAGGACGAAATGTGGGTCAAATAAGGGCAAATATTGGACTTGACATATTAATTTTGGAGATTGGAAACTTGAAAGGGCGTTTTAACGAAGTGTAGTTTTGGAAATTCCAGTTTTGCGCATCTGTCGTATTTTGCCCATAACGTTTTACTCCGATATCGGATTGAGCTGATTCAAGTTCCAGATTAAAGAAGACTCAAAGATCTACAAATATGAAAGACAAAATAATTTTGAATTCTGAAGATTTTATGCCCGAAATTTATGAACCATCCAGAAGTGTGTTGTGTGTAATTATTAAAGTCATTTTCAATCATTTTCAAAGCAAAAAATAAATTAATAAATAAATAATAAAAATTATCAAATCACCACCAAAAATGATAAGCAATTAGTGGAGCAATTAATAATGGATTTGGTGGAGCAATTAGTGCAGCAATTAGTGGAGCAATTAATAATGGATTTGGTGGATGATTTGATGGAGACAAAATTTTACCTATAAATACCAAGCCATTTCATTTGTAAATTCATACTTTGTTCTAAGGAATTCCTTAAAAATACTAAGAAGATTGTATCTTGTTTGTTTATTTACAGCTTTAAGTAATTAATTTCTGCTTTCGCACTTTCTTTTCTTTACTTTTCAGTTTTTACTTTCCGCAATTTACTTTTACGCACAATACTTTTCTTTCTTTAATTTTCAGTTTTTACTTTTCAGTTTTTACTTTTAAGTCCTCGTGGGATTGATACTTTTTATACTACTTGAACGATACATGCGCTTGTGTTATACGCGTGTGATTACTCACCGGTCAAGTTTTTGGCGCCGTTGCCGGAGATTTATTTATCTTTTACTATTAGTTTAGGGGTTATATACATTACTTGTATCTAATTTCTTTTTACTTATTATTTCTGTTTTCTTGTGTTTCAGGTTCCCAAAAACTACATGAGACGAACCAGAAGCTTTGAACTCCGACCGCTCAACCCAGAAATTGAAAGAACCATCAGACAGTTGAGAAGGGAAATGCATGAAAACCAAGAAGCTTTAGTCAACATGGAACCTGAACCTTTGGAAGTTGCACCACCAATACACATTCGAGACAGAACCATTACGGTGGTTGACGGCTTCATTTCATGTATTGTACTTCCTCATTTACCAGCAAATGCATGTGACATCAAAATATGCATCCAGATGATTCAGCAGTCAGTACAGTTTGAGGGAAATGCAACTGAAGATCTTAATGCCCACATCAGTAACTTCCTGGAAGTTTACGGTACTTTTAATTACAACCGAGCAGCTGAAGAAGCAATGAGACTGCGGGTTTTTCCATATTCCCTGAAAGACAAAGCTTGGCTACATTCGTTACCAGCAGGTTCCATCACAACTTGGAACACTCTAGCCACCAAATTCCTTGCAAAGTACTTTCCACCAGCCAGAACTGCAAAGTTGAGGAATGACATCACATCCTTCGTGCAACAAGATTCAGAATCCATTTGCGAAGCTTGGGAAAGATTCAAAGATTTACTCCGGAAATGTCCTCATCATGAGATCGCAAAATGGCAACAAGTCCAAACCTTCTACAATGGACTTTCTGGAATAATGAGAACCACAATTGATGCTGCTGCTGTAGGAGCTTTGATGGCAAAATGAGAAGATCAAGCCTGGAACCTAATCAAAGAAATGGCCAACAACAATTCCTTATGGCCAACAGAAAGGAGCATGATCCAAAAAATTGCAGGAATTTATGAAAGTGGAGCCAATATAGCAGTCAATGCCAAGCTGGATCAGATATGAAAATTCATGGAAACTCTTACCACTGGATCCACAAGTTCACCATATGGAGGAGCACCAGAACCAAACCAACTTGAAGAGACGGTGAATTATGTCAACAATTTCAATAGACAGTGGAACAATCCATATTCCAACACCTACAACCCAGGGTGGAGGAATCATCTGAATTTTTCATGGCGCAACAATTCAAGGCAAAAGAACAATCCACCACCTGGATTCCAACAGCAGAACTATCCACCACCTGGATTCCAACAGCAGAACAAAGGCCAGGAACATGAAAATGAACTATGAATAGTAGAAGTGCTGGCACAGTTAAAAAAGTACGATGCTATGTTTCAAAATCAAGCAGCATCAAATGAAGCTATGTTTCAAGCCCAATCAGCATTGAATCAAAGCTTAGTTTCTTCTATAAAGGCACTGGAAAATCAAATTGGACAACTGGCCAATGCTCAGAGTTACAGACCGCAAGGTACCCTTCCTAGCAACACAGAACCAAATCCAAGGAACATAGGAAAGGAGTAGTGTCATGCCATCATGTAAAAAGCGGTACTGAAATCAACATAGATGTTGGAGCCAAAACAACTGCTGAGGAAGTTCCAAAAGAAACAAAGCAACAGATGGAGGAAAAAGAAGCAAATGAAAAAAAACAGATCACTCCACCTCCACCTTTTCCTCAGCGTCTTCAGAAAAACAAACTAGACAAACAGTTTACTTGTTTCCTGAAGGTGTTCAAAAAGTTACATATCAACATTCCATTTGCAGAAGCATTGGAACAAATGCCCAGCTATGCCAAATTCATGAAAGACATTCTTTCACGAATACAGAGATTGGGAGATTACGAGACAGTAGCATTATCAGAAGAATGCAGCGCTATCATTCAGAGGAAACTTCCTCCAAAATTGAAAGATCTTGGCAGTTTCATTGTTCCTTGCACCATATGAGAACATGACTTCGGTAAGGCTCTGTGTGATCTAGGTGCGAGTGTTAACTTGATGCCTTTTTCTATTTTCAGGAAACTGCATATTGGAGAAACAATGCCCACTTTAGTCTCTTTACAACTTGCTGATAGAACGCTCATATTTCTGAGAGGCGTAGTTGAGGATGTACTGGTCAAGGTTGACAAATTCATTTTCCCAGCAGATTTTATTGTCCTTGATATAGAGGAAGACGCAGACGTGCCAATCATCCTCGGGAGACCATTCTTGGCTACAGGTCGAACCATTATTGATGTACAAAAAAGAAAATTAACCATGAGGGTACAGGACCAAGAAGTAACATTCAATGTTTTCAAGGCCATGAATTTCCCAGATGATGAAAAGAAAGAGGAATGTTTCTGACTTGATGTGATACACAGTACCATTCAGAACTCCAATGCAATGCAAAGTTCTACTAATAAACTTAAAACATGTCAATTGCCTGTGGAGCCTGAAGATAAAACGTCTTGTGCACTGAAAAAGCCAATTCTTGCACTACAAGCAACATAAGAGAAAAAGTTCCACCAGCTCAACGAATTGGAGGAATTTCACAATCAGCCTTTTGAGGATGCTAAATTGTACAAAGAAAAGGCAAGGAAAAGACATGATGAGAAGTTAATGCGCATACAACTAGAACCAGGGCAGAAGGTACTGTTAAACAAATCAATGGTGAAATTCTTCCCATGGAAGCCAAAATCTCGGTGGTCAGGTCCATTTGTGATCACCAAGATTTTACCAGAAAGAGCCGTTGAGATACATGATCCCGACTCCAATAAAACATTCAAGGTTAAAAATAAGTGTGTCAAGCACTACTGGGGAGAATCATTTGAGCGACAAAAAGAAAGTGTCACACTTTCAGATCCAGCCTAACGTTCGAGAAGTCACGTCTAGCTGACGACTTTAAACTTAGCGCTCGCAGGGAGGCAACCTATGCAATTTGTGTATATATTGTGATCTGGTGTGTTTTATTTTTTTGTGTTTAATTTTTGCAGGTAAAGTCATTTCACGATGGAAGAAGCTCTCGCAAATCTTAAAAAGTAATTTCCTTCTCTCCCTCAAAAATCTCTGATGAAAATTTACAAAGCTCGCTTGGAACAGATGAGGTTACTGATGATCAAAGGTATTCCTACTGACATTCGTTGGATTATTGAAGCACGGGTCTGATTGGCAGGTGAGTCTTCTGACTCTTTTATTTCACATCTGCCTGGTTTAGGAAGGAGCACCTATGCTAAAAAGAGAAGAGCCAAAAGAATATGTGTTTGTTATAAATGTGCTCGTATGTTTTGTGATACTCGTTGTCGTTCTTTAGGAATGGTGTCTGATAACCACGAAGATAAGATTAATTTCATTAGGGATGGCTTGAGTAAGGAGTCTTTGGATGATATATCTAAAACTCTTGAGACGCATCCCAGTGGATATGTGTATCATGAAATTCATATGTTATATGCACAATTTCAAAAAGAAAGACAACAATTAAGTCTTGGGAATCTGACTCAAAAAGACCATGTTTGCCAATTTATAAGAAAATTGGATGGGAAGCTTGTCCCTGACGTATAGACGTCAATCAAGCCACTAATTTTCTTGTACATATTATATCTCTTTGTCTTTTCCTAATAATTATAATTTGTTTTGTTGTTTTCTTTTATTTTCTCCGACAGGATCCATACCTTTTTGACTATCACGATTTATTTTACTGTTAACTAATAATTGTCATTTGGTAGGTACTAGTGCTATTATTTTACTCACCCTTTTCAGGTGATATAAATTCAACTCATCATTGCACTTTTGAAGACATCCAGAGTAAGACATGGAAGCCACTTCAAGAAGACGAGTTGAAAACATCTGTGTGTTTTGCGGTACTAGTGTTGGTGTTAAGCCACAATACGTAGAAGCAGCACATGAATTGGGTCGGGTCTTAGCTGCAAGGAATATGCACCTAGTATATAGCGGAGGCAATCTTGGACTTATGGGGATCGTTTCAAAAGCTGTACATGAGGGAGGCAGTCAAGTTTTGGGAATCATCCCAAAACCCTTGGCGAAGGAAAATCTTATTTGACCATCAAACGGAGAAGAACTAATCGTGCCAGGTATGTCAAAACGACTGGTAGAAATGATTAACCGCGCTGATGCTTTTATTGCTTTGCCAGGTGGCTTGGGTACATTGGAGGAAATTTTTACAGTGTTATCTTGGGCGAACCTGAACATACACCAGAAACCTCTTGGACTGTACAACGTTAAAGGATTTTATGATTTTCTTTGTGTGTTTCTTGATGATGCCCGAGAAACGGGTTCGTGTCAAAACCTATGAAAGAACTCCTCTTTACTGCCAGAACTGCTCCGGATCTAATTGACCAAATCTTAGTTTATGAACCACAAATTGACCCTATCCTTTCAAAGATAAATTGGTCCGAGGATGATCATGGTAAGAGGCATCGTATTAATATGGATCTTTACCTATAACTTTTCGTGTAGAATTTCAGTTAACCAGGTACTATCTTCTAAACTCTTCTTCTAATGTTTAAGACATTGGGGACAATGTCTCATTTAGGTTTGGGGGAGGAAATTAGTTAATTAGTATCTTTTTTTTAGTTGTGTGTTGTTTTTATTTTTAGTCCAAAATTTTTGAAAAATACAAAAAAATTTGAAAAATTTTCAAAAATTACAAAAATATTTTACGTTTTTGTGTTTTTATTTTGACTAAAAATGTGAAATTGGTAAGAGATAGCTGAGTAAGGAGTTTCCACTCCTGAGACGTATCTCAAACCTATTTCGGAACAAGTTAATTTTTGTTTATTTCCTTTTGAATTATTTAATTTGTGAATTCTCCATAAAATTGACTAAAATGGATCTTTATATACTCAGTTGACAGGTATTATCAGCATACATGGTAACATACAAACATGAGCTGTAATTGAAAAGTTTGAAATATTCAGTGATCTAGTTTAATTGGAGGAAGCATCTATAAAAAGCGATGGAGTAAAAAAAAAACGTCTAAGGTCCGAGTTATTAAGTCTGTAAGGGTATTTTAACACCTAGTGCCCTAAAGCCAACTGGTTTGGGAGTCACAGGCCCAAAGCTCGCTACATGGATCAAGGATGTTGCAAAAATATATATATCTGAAGTCTGAGTAATTAAGTCTGTATGGGTGTCTTAACACCATGTGCCCTAAAGCCAACTGGTTTGGGATCCACCGACCCAACACTCGCTACATAGATGGAAGATATTGTATATAAATAAAAAAAAAATCAAAGAAAAAATCAGAAAAATTATTCCATCACTACAAAAAGGTGTGAATTCTGATAAAACTTTAGGACAAAAATATTACTCTCTTCTCAACTGCACTTATGACTGTTGTGGGCAAAAATGAGTTGATTAATATTTTGTTGGCTGTGTATATGGAGAATGGTAAATATAATCGGAGAATTTACTTATTCAGTAATTTAGAAAGAAAGAAAACAACTAGCAACTTGGAGTAGAAGTTTCACATGATTAGTCACTAACTTCTTTATTCTATTTTCTCTTGTCTTTTTGCTTTTGTGTACATTAGTTTCACTACCTTTTTTACTTTTGTAAAATGTTTGTGGGTATCATTGTTGTAAACCCTCACAAGACTACAACTCGTCAACTAGGGATACCTAGGGGTTTAAAGGCTTGTTGCATATGCTAAATGCAACCGTGATCCCTACGAATGTGGCTTAGTTTAATTTTAATTGTTTCTTGTATTTTATTTTGTTGTTTTGCTCGAGGACTAGCAAAATTTTAGGTTTAAGGGTGTGATGAGCGGAAAATATATCAATATTTACCGCCCCTTTTACTTAATATTTTGTTTAGTTTCTCGGGTTTGATGAACGTTTTGATGTGTTTTAGTTTATTTTGCAGATAAAATAATATTGGGACACAATGAAATCATTAGGACGAAACGTGGGTCAAATAATGGCAAAAATTGGACTTGACATATTAATTTTGGAGATTGGAAACTTGAAAGGGAGTTTTAACGAAGTGCAATTTTGGAAATTCCAATTTTGCGCATCTGTCGTATTTTGGGCATAACTTTTTACTCCGATATCGGATTGAGCTGATTAAAGTTCAAGATTAAAGAAGACTCAAATATCTACAAATTTTAAAGACAAAATAATTTTGAATTCTGAATATTTCATGCCCGAAATTGATAAACCATCCAGAAGTGTGTTGTGTGTAATTATTAAAGTCATTTTCAATCATTTTCAAAGCAAAAATAATTAATAATAAATAATAAAAATTATCAACACCACCCAAAAATGATAAGCAATTAGTGGAGCAATTAATAATGGATTTGGTGGAGCAATTAGTGCAGCAATAGTGGAGCAATTAATAATGGATTTGGTGGATGATTTGATGGAGACAAAATTTTACCTATAAATACCAAGCCATTTCATTTGTAAATTCATACTTTGTTCTAAGAAATTCCTTAAGAATACTAAGAAGATTGTATCTTGTTTGTTTATTTACAGCTTTTAGTAATTAATTTCCGCTTTCGCACTTTCTTTTCTTTACTTTTCAGTTTTTACTTTCCGCAATTTACTTTTACGCACATTACTTTTCTTTCTTTAATTTTCAATTTTTACTTTTCAGGAATGAGGAGGTAACTCCATTTTGCTGGGGTAAAAGGTAAAACTTTTATTACTAATATTTAGATTAATCTCCCTTAATTATAATATATAAACTAGTTAAAACCTGACTTAATGAGGATACCGCCATATTGGTCGGTTGGTAATTATTTAAATTGGTTTAAACCTGACTAAATTGGATACTGCCTGATTGGTCGGTTGGTTATTAATTATTAATTTGACTTAGTCTTGATACCGCCTATATGTCTGGTTGGTAATTATCATGCAAAGTTAATATATTATATTAAGGGAGATATCTAAAATAGAAGTAATAAAAGTGGATCCTTTTACCTCAGCAATTTCTTTTATTGTACTTTTACTTTATTTACTTTTCAGCAATTTACTTTTCAGCATTTACTTTTCAGCAATTTACTTTTCAGCAATTTACTTTTCAGCATTTACTTTTCAGTAATTTACTTTTCAGCATTTACTTTTCAGCATTTAATTTTCAGTATTTAATTTCAGCATTTACTTTCCGTCATTTACTTTTCAGCAATTACTTTTCAGTATTTACTTTATGTCTTTTATTTTATTTAAGTTTTACTACCCGTAAATATGTTCGTAACTAAGCCAGTTATCTGGGGTTGTGATGAAATCCAATATCACCGGTTATAAGGGGTTATTTTATAGTTTGGGTAATTTAAAGGTTTACTTATTAAGTCTTAAGCTTAATGCGTCTTGTTAATTGGCCATAATAAGATTGATCTGGTAAATCTAAAATAAACTTGACAAAGGAATTTTAGGTTTCAGCCTTAGACTTAATAGCCCACGATCTCCTTGAGGATAGATAACCCTTTAATAGATTTCCTTACAGGATAGACATATACCTGTCGGGCGGGGGTAGCCATAATTGGAACTTAAACTTAATGAATCCAGGTAATTTGGTTGACATAGACATATGGTTCAATTGGGTTATACTTGGTATTTGCGTCTGACCATCGACAGAGGCTTTCGCATAATTTAGTGTTCCAGGTAGTAAACCAATATATTACACAAACATGAAATAACCATTTCATCTTTAAAATGATATTGGAAGATTCACAACCCTAATTGTTTGTTAATATTGAATTTTCTTAAACCTACTTTCGGGCAATTTTATTTACTTGTTTTTTAAATTTAGAATCATCACCATTTCAAATCAATCAATCAACCTGTTAGATACTAGTAACATTTGACCTCATAAAATTAATAGATTGGGTATTAAGTCCTCGTGGGATCGATACTTTTTATACTACTTGAACGATACGTGCGCTTGCGTTATACGCGTGTGATTACGCACCGGTCAGTCATTGTCTTGATTTAATTGGATTAAATCAAAGTGGTAGACAATGTAGATTAGTCACACCAAATTATACATATTTGGACAAATTAGATTAAGCCCACCTAAAAATTGATTACAACTTTTATTAATTAAAAATTGCATAAGTTTTGCTATAAATATCCAGTTTTAGGAAGGTTTTAATTAAGCAAAGCAAACGCTTAAGAAAGCTAAATACAAGCAAGTATTAGAGAAATTAGCATAATTTAGAGAAGTGTTTATAGAAGCTTTGTGAGGTCTCTACAACATTTCATCTAGGAGAAATCAAGATTGGATCTTGGGGTGAAGCTTGCTAGTATTGAAATCAAAATTAGATCTTAGAATCAAGCTTGCTAATCCTTGGAAGTTCTCCAAACATTTCAACAAAGAGAAGTAGATTGGATATTTGAATCACCTTGCTAGGTAAGTTTAATCTTCTCTAAAAGCTTTATTTTTCATTAGTGAGACATATTGTTGAATTATGTATTAGATATATAATGTTGAAATTAGGCTAATTAATTGTGTTATGATGTTTTGGAAGTATAAACACAATATGCTTGTAATTGGGTCAAAATGTTTATGTTAGACATAGACATAAAATTAGAGTTTGGAACTCTATTTAATAAATTAGAGCTAAGGCTACCATTCTAGAATCACTTGACCACCTTTGGGTGACATAGAATTTTTCACGAGTCACTTCATTATGGGATTCTAATTTGGTTTGTGTTTTGGATTCAAAATTTACGCAAGTGCGTATTTAGAATAAATTTCTATTTTTTTTAAATATTTGATATTTTGAAAAATTTTATTTTTGTTCTATAACATGTGTTGATGTTGGTTTTGACGTTAAAATTAATTTTGGGTGTTTTGAAAATATTTAGGGAATGTTAGAAGTAATTAGGGTTGAAAACCCTATTGCCTTTAGCTCTCTGTTTCCAGAGATCTGAATGGCTGAAAATTTGAAATGAAATAAAAAAAAATTGAATGATCACTGCGCAATGCGCGCACAATGCACGCGCATCGTGCACTGCACGTACTCAAACTTGTTTCTTCCCGATCTAGAGTTTCCGAACTCCAATTCAGCCCCGATTTTTTGGTATAGACTCGTAATGGAATATAGTATTTCATTAAATATTTAAAATTACACCCATGCTTAATATCCATGGGTTAGACCCATTTTCACTGCACAGAGCACCGATCCGACCCTAGGGGTTCCATATCCGCCCCAACAAGGAAAGCCTCAAACCCTAATATAATTAAGGTTCGGTATCTTACCAGTTCATATATGATATTGAGTCGTAGGAACAAATTTAGAAGGAACTCTGTTCAACAGATGAACTGCAATGAGGAGCGCAAAGCCTCATAGGTAATAAGGTAGATCTATATAACTCAACATAGAGCGAATCATATCCAATAAAGTTCGATTTCTCCTTTCAAACACTCTATTGTGTTGTGGAGTACCTGGAGAAGTATAATTAATGAACTCACCGCTCATATATTCACCACCTTGATTCGATCGTAGGCACTTGATGAATTTTCCAGTTTGCTTTTCCACTTCGTTTCAGAAATATTTGAACCTTTCAAAAGATTCTGATTTATATTTCATCAAATAAACATAACCATACCATGATAAATCGTCGGTAAAGGTAACGAAGTATGAATAGCCACTATGAGCGGTAAGACTCATGAGACCACATACATCAGAATGTACTAGTTCTAATAAGTCAAAGGCTCGATGTCCTACACCGGTAAATGGATTTTTGTCATTTTACCCTGAATGCAAGATTCACAAGTCGGGTAAGGTTCAATAGTGAGATTCTCAATCAAACCATTCCTAACCAACTGGGTCAGGCGTCATACACCAATATGACCTAACCTCATATGCCATAGTTCAGTATTACTAACATTATATCTACTTCGTTTATTAGTCCTTGTTAGGAAACATAATCCCTAATATATTTACATGTTTGTCCTCTTAGGATCTAACCATACATGTATTACTAGTCCTAGATTTATTTACATGCTAATTGAAATAAATATAAGTTAACCACAACACAATTGCATACCTTTAAACTTGTAGAGACCTCTTAATCAAACTTAATTGATTGCTTAACTCAATAAGCAAATGGTCTTATCTATAGGAGGGAAACCAAGTCACTATTAGCTCACATGCATGGATTACTATTAATCATTGATTACTATTTAATCACATGCATTGATTACTATGTAATCACATGTATTTGGATGCATAATGACTTTCTCTAACCATTCCAAAAATTTTACCATTATGGGTGTACCATATGTTCCCCATTTAATATTTTACTAATTGTTGTCACTTAACAACTCTTGTTGTTACTTAATTAGTTGATTAACAACTCTTGTTGTTTACTTAGTAATGAAATCATTACTAATTGTTGTTATTTAACAACACTACATAATTAACTTAATAATTTCCAACATGAAATTATTACTAATTGTTGTTATTTAACAACACCAAATAATTAACAACAATTAATTTCCAACATCTCCCACTCACACATGATGGGATAAAAAATTTTATTATCTCTACAAGAATAATTCATACTTTGCAATTGTGTCGTGCGACCAGCATACTTCGAGAGCTCACTTGCTATACATCTGTTAGGAATATATAGCCGCTCGAAAAATGGATAGAACCATAGTGGATTATGTATGCAGTATCCTCGATCATTTATCACATTAAATCTCTCTCGATCTCTTTTCTAATGTAATATTTATTTTGTATTCACAATCATGTTTGATCACATAGAATAACATAATTGGTCGACCAGTGAATACAAGCTAATGTGATATTACTTATATAATGATCTTTCTCATTTCTCGAATCTCTCAACCTTGATTCAATTCGTTTTTCCAGAGATGCCCTTTCGGATCGAATCTCTCATGATCATTCAGTAACACTCCAAGATAGCGATCATCAAATCTAAGTTTTAAGAAGCAGACAAGAGTCTAAAGGGTACAATGTGAGATTGAAATAATCTCAAGGGTCTCACACAATATCAAGACTGAGATCTTTACTTGTATTACCCTCAATAGTCGCAAATGTACACATGGTACGAAAACATGTGCTACGGTATTCTCTCCTTTCCCATGGAGCGCATGTCTCATAAAATACCGTATAGATTATAGTTCAGACAAACAGAATGTCTAACTCATAACTGACATTAAGACAAGTAAGGTGAAACGAACTTATTCACCTTAGGTCATATCACAGAGAAAGTGACCTCAGAACGACATTACATAATTTTTAAGCTTGAGCTCTCTAGATTATCACTCAGATAATTAGCTTGAAAAAATTGTCTCATCTCTCATTAACACAAAGTAATAGAGGCGATTGCCCGTGTGAGAGGGCCAATCATTCACTTGTCCGACATACTTCTCATACTAACGAATAATATATTTGTTTAAAACATGTATCAACACATTAACATGTAAGCATTGAATATAAACATCAATGAGTATTAACATTAGTAAACATTATTTGGGAAAAATACATATCATAATATGTAAGCAGATTAACATCTACGCAATCCCTGAGTTTTTACATGTCTAACAAAGACATCTCTAGGAACAGGCTTGGTCAATGGATCTGCTACCATTTCTTGCGTAGAAATGTACTTCATGTTTACCTCTTCTCGTGCAACTATGTCTTTCACAAAGTTATATTTTGTATCTATGTGTTTCGTTTTACAATGGAATTTTGGGTCTTTTGTGTAGGCTATCGCTGCTTCACTATCACAGTTAACTAATACTGGACCAGAAACTTCATTTGACATACCCAAATGATCCAAGAACCTTTTCAACCACACAGCCTCTTGTACTGTTGATGAAAATGCCACAAATTCAGCCTCCATTGTGGATAAGGCTATACAAGACTGTTTCTTACTACTCGATGAAATGGCACAATTGTTTAGCAAGAAAACAAAACCGGAGGTAGATTTTCTTTCATCTAAATCTCCTCCCCAGTCAGCATCAGTATAGCCTCTCAATTGCAGATCATTTCCTTGATAACACAATGAGTAATCAGTTGTCCCTCTCAGATACCTAAATATTCTTTTAACTGATTTTCAATGTGCTAGTCCTGGATTAGATTGGTATCTACTTACCATTCCAACAGCGAAATAGATATCAGGTCTTGTACATACATTGCGTACATTAAACTTCCAACTGCATTTGCATAAGGAACTTTCTTCATTTGTTCCTTTTCCTGTGGAGTTTCAGGACACAATCTACGACTCAAAGCTTCAATTTTCGTGATAGGAGTATCAATGGGTTTGCAAGCCTGCATTTGAAAGCGTTCAAGAATTTTCTTTATATATGACTCTTGTGAAAAAGATAATAAATTCTTTGAACGATTTCTTGAGATCTTAACCCCAAGAATATATGCAGCTTCACCCATATCTTTCATCTCGAAGTTAGATGATAACCATTCTTTGATGTGTTTTACAAACTCCTTATCATTTCCGGCTATAAGTATATCATCCACGTACAAAGATAAGATAATGAACTTATCTTTATCTCTCTTGGTATACACATAATGATCCTCATCTATCATTGCGAAATCATTCGAAATGATTGTATTGTGGAATCGTATATACCATTGTCTAGACGATTGCTTGAGACCATATATAGACTTTAAAAGTCTACATACTTTCTCCTTTTCATTTTCTTTTATGAAACCTATTGGTTGTTCCATGTAGATTTCTTCATCAAGTTCTCCATTGAGAAAAGCAGTCTTTACATCCATTTGATGTAATTCTAGATCCATGCTTGCTACTATAGCCAGAATCAAACGAATTGAGGTAAACCTTACAACGGGTGAAAAAGTCTCTTCGTAGTCAATTCCTTCCTGTTGTGTATACCCTTTTGCTACAAGCCGTGCTTTATATCTTTCGATATTGCCATTGGCATTACGCTTTATTTTAAGAACTCATTTGTTCTTGATAGCTTTGCGTCCTTTGGGTAGATCAACCAATTCCCAAACTTGGTTGGACCTCATTGACTCCATTTCATCTTCCATTGCTTTCATCCATTTTTCCTTAGCAGGACACTGAAGAGCCTCTTTTATGTTTCTAGGTTCTTCATCATCTTGAGGTAGAATCATAAAGGTTTCTCCTTCGATATCGAAACGACGTCGAGGAATGCCTATACGATTACTACGTCGCAATTGGGATTCTAGTGGTGGAACTGATTCCTCACTTTCAATATTATTCCCATTTGGATCGTGCACATTGCTCCCACTTGGATTATGTACATCACTCCTACTCGGATCACGTAAATGAGACTCGTGTGAAACTAATTCATCATTTTGAGATTCATGTGAAACAGATTCATCATCTTTTCTCAAATTTCTCTCATCACTCCCACTTGAATTATGTAAACCCGAGTGTTCACCAATCATGTGATCCATGTGATCTTGAGTTTCATATAGAGAAAAATCTTGACCTATCTCTCCCTGCTTAGGAAAATCATTTTCTAAAAAAGTGATATCTCGTGATTCAAATTCTGTTACGCCTCCACTTTCATGTTCACCTATGCAAACATATCATTTTGATTGTTCAGAATATTTTATGAAGATACTCTTTTTTCCTCTTGGGCCTAACTTTCCATGTTCGTGAGAACACAGATGAAAATAGGCCGCACAACCCCAAGGTTTTAGAAAGTGAATATCTGGTTTACGACCTGTCCATAACTCATATGGTGTGGTGGACCCAGATTTTGATGGCACTCGGTTAAGTACATATGTGGCAGTTAATAATGCATCACCCCAATAGGTTACAGGCAAATTTTCTTGTGCCATCATAGACCTAACCATTTCAAGAAGAGTTCTATTTCTTCTTTCCGAAACACCATTTTGTTGAGGAGTAGCAGGAGTAATCAACTGACGACTAATTCCTTTTTCATCACATAATTCTCTGAACTGATCAGATAAGTACTCACGACCACGGTCAGTTCGTAGTGCTTTAATTTTCTTGTCTAATTGATTTTCTGTTAAAATCATAAATTTCTTGAAACATCTAATGCTTCGGATTTATGAGCAATCAAATAGACATAACCAAAGCGTGTAAAATCATCTATGAATGTGATGAAATAAGATGCTCCATGCCTTGCCCTGACATTCATTGGACCACAGATATCTGAATGAATTAATTGTAATGGAAATTCTATTAGGAATCTTCCTTGAGTCGTTCAGTGCACGTCTGCTATGAACACCTACATGTCTATACGAGTCTTCCTAGACTTGTGGCTTACTGAGATAAACCACCGGAATTGATGAGTGGTAAATGTATCACTATTTTCCACTCATTTGACCTAATATTTTGTATAGTTTCTTGAGTTTTGTGAATATTTTGATGTGTTTTGTGTTATTTTTTAAATAAATAAAGTTTCAGGAATCTCTGGAGGCAATTCAGGGCCAAAACAGTGAAAAATGGATAAAAAAAAGGCAAAACTGACTATTGGGCATCGCGACGCGCACCCTGCATCATGACCGCTAACGTGCGCTGGAGTCTGCTAACGTGCGCCGGGACACATGGACTAATCAGATAAGTTTTGCTAAAATGCACCGACCGTTAACGTGCGCCGTATTTACTAATGTGCACATGCCAACATCACATCAAATCATGATAACGTGCGCCGGACACGTGTCACCATCACATGCTGCCGACAATCACCTTCACCATATGTCGTCCATGTGTCAACCATGTGGCATCCACATCAGTCACATGCCGAGTCAGCTTGCCACATGTCAGCCATGTCCTCATCAGCCAATCATCTTATGCCACGTGTCACCATCACATGCTACCGACAATCGACATCACCACGTCATCGCCACATCATCGCCATGTCAGCACAATTATTAAGCTATCGATGCCGCCAGGACACGTTTCGCTGTCTCTGCATTTGACGCCATAATTTTCGGCGCGTCGCGACGCGAATGACCTATTGGTGCCTATAAATCCAGCTCAATTTCAGGATTCAAATCATGTTTTCCTTAGGTTTTTGTAAGGAATTTAAGGATTGCATCTTATTTGTATTTATTTTTAGTATTTAAATTATGTATTTTTATTTTCAGTAATAGTTTATTTTCTTTTATGTTTAGTAGTTAAATTTCTGCTAGGGGAATGGTGAAGCTTTTATTATTTTAGTTTAGATTAATCTTCATTAATTATAATATGGAAATTATAATTTAAACTAAAGGTTTACCTCATGAATGGCTGGTTTTATTTATTTGACATAATGTGACACCGCCTATATGGTCGGTCTTTAGGTGACAGATGATTACCGACTATATGGTTGATTTATGGACAAATAGTAACACCGCCTTTTTGGTCGGTTGGACTTAATTGAAAATCTGACTTAATGAAGATACCGCCTATATGGTCGGTTGGTAATATCATTGATAATTTCTATATTATAATAAGGGAGATTTCTAAATTAGAAATAGTAAAGATGGATCCCATAACCCCAGTAATTTATTTTTATTATAGGGAAGTGATGAAACACAATATTAACATGCTTAATAATTGATTTAATTATATAATAGGTAATTCTTTAGTTTATTTATTGAATCTTAAGCTTAATGCTTCTTGTTGCCTGATCACCAATAAGATTGATGTGGTAAACTTAAAATGAACTTGGAAAAGGGATTTTAGGTTTCAGCCTTAGATTCAATAGCCCACGATCTTCCTTAAAGATATATAACTCTTTAATAGATTTCCTTACATGATAGACATATACCTGTCGGGCGTGGGTAGCCACAATTGGAACTTGAACTTAATGAATTCAGGTAACTTGGTTAACATAGACATATGATTAATTGGGTTATTTGGGTATTTGCGTCTGACCATCGACAGAGGCTTTTGCATATTTTCGTGTTCCAGGTTAGCAAACTGATTTATTACACATATTTTAAAGAATCAATTCATCAATAGAATAATATTGTGTGGAATCACAACCCTAGATATTTGTGTCTTTTTTTATTTTCCTTAGTATTTTCTTTTTTATTTTTATTTATTTATTTATTTAGCACATCTACATTCAACCAACCAATCAAGCAATCATTCTCTTCTTCCTTTAATTAGATACTTGTAAATAAATTGTATCAATAATTAATAACAACAGTATGAATTAAGTCCTCGTGGGATCGATATCTTTATACTACTTGAACGATATGTACGCTTTTATTATATAAAACTGACTAAAATGGCTCTTTATATGCCCAGTTGACAGGTATTATCAACATACATGGTAACATACGGACATGAGTAATAATTGACGAGTTTGTAATATTCAGTGCTCTAGTTTAATTAGATGAAGCATCTAAAAATGAGATGGGATAAAAAAATTTAAAAAAAAACATTTGAGATTCGAGTTATTAAGTCTGCATTGGTGTTTTAACACCTACTGCCCAAAAACCAACTGGTTTGGGAGCCACTGGCCCAAAGCTTGTTACATGGATCAAAGATATTGTAAGAAAAAATAAATATATATATATATATATATATATATATATATATATCTGAAGTTCGAGTAATTAAGTCTTTATGGGTGTCTAAACACCTAGTGCCCTAAAGCCAACTGGTTTGGGAGTCATTTGCCTAAAGCTTGCTACATGGATGGAAGATATTGTATATAAATAAAAAAAAAATTTAGGACAAAAATATTACTCTCTTCTCAACTACACTTGTGACTATTGTGGGCAAAATGAGTTGATTAATATTTTGTTGGCTGTGTATATGGAGAATGGTAAAAAATATCGGAGAATTTACTTATTCGGTAATTTAGAAAAAAATAAAACAACTATTAACTTGGATAAGAAGTTTCACTTGTTTAGTCACTAACATGTTTATTCTCTTTTCTCTTATCTTTTTGCTTTTATATGCATTAGTTTTATTATCTTTTTACTTTTAATAAATCAGTTTGACATTTATGGGTATCGTTGCTGTAAGCCCTCATGAGACTACAACTCGTCCACTAGGGACACCTAGGGGTTTAAAGGCTTGTTGCATACGCTAAATGCAACCGTGATCCCTATGAAAGTGGCGTAGTTAAATTTTATTTTAAAGATGTTTATGTTATTTTATTTTATTGTTTCTAGCAAAATGTTAGGTTTGGGGGTGTGATGAGTGGTAAATGTATCACTATTTCCCACTCATTTGACCTAATATTTTGTATAGTTTCTTGAGTTTTGTGAATATTTTGATGTGTTTTGTGTTATTTTGTAGATAAATAAAGTTTCAGGACACTCTGGAGGTAATTCAGGGCCAAAACAGTGAAAAACGGACAAAAATGGTAAAACTGACTTTTAGACGTCGCGACGCACACCCTGCGTCACGACCGCTAACATGCGCCGGAGTCTGCTAATGTGCGCCGGGACACGTGGACCAATTAGAGAAGTTTTGCTAAAATGCATCGACTGTTAACGTGCGCCGAATCTGCTTACGTGCGCTTGACACTTGTCAACATAACAGCAAATCATGCTAACGTGCACCGGACACGTGTCACCATCACATGCTGTCGACAATCGCCATCGCCATGTGTCGTCCACGTGTCAGCCATGTGGCATCCACATCAGTCACGTGCCGAGTCAGCTTGCCACGTGTCAGCCACGTCATCATCAGCCAATCATCTTATGCCACGTGGCACCATCACATGCTGCCGACAATCGACATCGCCACATCATTTTCACGTCAGTACAATCATTAAGCTGACGACGCCGCCAGGACACTTGTCGATGTCTCTGTGTTTTACGCTGCAATCTTCGGCGCATCACGACGCACAAAGGGTTGCGGGTCGCGACACGAAGGACCTATTGGTGCCTATAAATTCAGCTCAATTTCAGGATTCAAATCATGCTTTCCTTAGGTTTTTGTAAGGAATTTAAAGATTGTATCTTTTTTGTATTTATTTTTAATATTTAAATTATGTATTTTTATTTTCAGTAATAGTAATAGTTTATTTTTTTTTTATTTTTTTTTATGTTTAGTAGTTAAATTTCCGCTGGGGGAAAGGTGAAGCTTTTATTATTTTAGTTTAAATTAATCTCCCTTAATTATAATAGGGAAATTATAATTTAAATTAAAGGTTTACCGCCTTAATGGCTGGTTTTATTTATTTGACATAATGTGACACCGCCTATATGGCTGGTTTATGGACAAATAGTAACACCGCTTTTATGGTCGGTTGGACTTAATTGAAAATCTGACTTATTGAGGATACCGCCTATATGGTCGGTTGGTAATATCATTGATAATTTCTATATTATAATAAGGGAGATTTCTAAATTAGAAATAGTAAAGATGGATCCCCTAACCCCAACATTTTATTTTTATTATAGGGAAGTGATGAAACACAATATTAACATGCTTAATAACTGATTTAATTATATAATAGGTAATTCTTTAGTTTGTTTATTGAATCTTAAGCTTAATGCTTCTTGTTGCCTGATCACCAATAAGATTGATGTGGTAAACTTAAAATGAACTTGGAAAATGGATTTTAGGTTTCAGCCTTAGATTCAATAGCCCACGATCTTCCTTGAGGATAGATAACCCTTTAATAGATTTCCTTATTGGATAGACATATACATGTCGGGCGTGGGTAGCCACAATTGAAACTTGAACTTAATGAATTCAGGTAACTTGGTTAAGATAGACATATGATTAATTGGGTTATTTGGGTATTTGCGTCTGACCATCGACAGAGGCTTTTGCATATTTTCGTGTTCCAAGTTAGCAAATTGATTTATTACACATATATAAAAGAATCATTTCATCAATAGAATAATATTGTGTGGAATCACAACCCTAGATATTTATGTCTTTTTTATTTTCCTTAGTATTTTCTTTTGTATTTTTATTTATTTATTTATTTAGCAAATCCACATTCAACCAACCAATTAAGCAATCATTTTCTTCTTCCTCTAATTAGATACTTGTAAATAAATAGTATCAATAATTAATAACAACAGTAGGAATTAAGTCATCGTGGGATTGATATCTTTATACTACTTGAACGATACTGTGCTGCTTGCGTTATACGCGTGTGATTGCACCGATCAAGAATCCAATATTCCGATATACAACATATACTGGTCTCCCGGGTTTACTTACGGACCAAGAATGTAAACCTTGTCCATGAATAGTTTAAAAATGATACTATTATAACATTTCTCAATGTCAATTGCGACGCTTTTGTAATGACGTTATAACTTAATCATTCATAAGTCTTGTACGTCTTCACCATTTAAAAGATAATATATCGACGAAACTGTATATTTTATTCATAAAAATATATTATTCATACACATATTTACAGGAAAATACATGAGAAAACGGCACACCGAGTACCAACTCCAATAATAACTTGATCAATATTGAAACCAACTAAGAGACTATTAATCAATTAAAACCTTTTATCTCTGTTCTAATTAATAAAATTATTGCAAACCATTTTGGTGGATTGATGGCAAACTTTTATTTCATTATTAAAATCAAGAGATCAGATTTCTCAATGTATTGCACTAGTAGTTTTTTTTTATTTGATAATTAATTTTGTGTTGGACTTTAACTATAAAGAGAAAATATGCATTTTTTCCTGCTTTGAGGTATAAATTTAAGTGAGGCACATTTATGGGAATGATGAGATTATGAGCAATTCGGATTCTCCTTTGTGAATACTTCAAAATGGTATATTAATACGCTCAAAATGATGCTCGGATGAATGAGAATTTGTCTCACTAAATGCACCCATAGAGAAGAAAAATCAAAGGAAATTAGAGCTATCCGACATCTAAAAAACAACTAAACCTAGAAGGTTTTACATATAGTTTATTGTTTATAGAGTGGTAGAAGCTATGGATATGGATCTCTCTACATGTGTGTCTGTAGAGGGTGTAAATCACAGCTTGTTCAAGCTTGGTCCGCCTTGAGCCAATGTGTGCCCACACGTCCTGTATACACGAATGTGGCCCAAATCGAGATAGGTTCACGTTTAATTCCTCAATAGTTATGAAATTTGAAGGTTTTTTCCATTTTTTTATAAACACAAAAAAAAACATTGTTACACACCAAAAATCGAAAGCACGACACGAATTTCTTGCCCAGACCGTGAGCAATTTTGCACTTTTCTTTTCAATTCAAGTTCAACGTGCAACCGAGTTTGCTTAGGTAATTTGGTAGTGCTTAAAAGTTACATGTTATAATTTTTATCCTAGGAAAAAGACTCAGGTTCCAATCTTGAGGACCGTGACAGACGACAAATCTATTTTAAGGAGATCGTTATATATATGACTCAAAATTTTTCTCGCTTTAATTTATTTTTATTTTACAATTACTCATTGTATATAGTAGTTGTAATTTATTCATGTTCGTACTGTAATTGTTAAAACTGATATTTTTATTGCTAATCTAATTTATTTACATCAATCTTATAACATATTCATTTGTAATAGTAAATGTTGGCAATCAATAAACTGGTCATGTTCAGACCGCGACTCCTCTTACTCCTCATGTTTAAGTTCAAAAATCTGTTGTGGTTCATGTTCCAACTGCTGAGAAACCTGAGAAATTCAATGGATAGAATTTCAAACACTGATAATAGAATGTGTTCTTTTTCTTGACTACGCTAGACATTGAGAGGTTTCTGACCCAACAGCCTCTTATGGCTAAAAATGGTAATGATGTCCAAGTGAGTAGTACAATCGATGCAAATCATTCTGATTTCATATGTAGGAATTATATAATGAATTATTTAAGTGATTCACTTTAGGGCGTGTATTCTGATCAGAGAACAGCCAAGGATTTGTGGAAAGTTTTAGATCGAAACTATAAAACTCAGAATGCATGCACTAAAAAATTTATGGTGCGCCATTTCCTAAATTTTAAAATGATGGATACTAAAACTGTAATGAGCCAAGTTCAGGAATTTCAGATGATTTTTTTAGCGATTATTAGTCAAAATATGATCATGAGTGAATCTTTTCAGGTTTCTGTCATAATTGAGAAATTGCCTCATTACAATAGAGAATTTAAAAGTTATTTTAAGCATAAAATCAAGGAAATGATCCTTGAACAATTAAACTTGAAATTGTGTATTGAGGAGGAAAACAGATACTCAGAGAGGAGTAGTCAGTTCTAAGACTAAAGCCAATGTCGTGGAATATGGTCAAGACTTTAATGGCAAAAAGACAAAGAAAAGACCCAAGCTAGGTCCAAATGGAGGTGTCTCAAAGAAGTAAATAAAATTCTGAGGGAAATTCTTCAACTGTGACAAAGTGAGACATAAGTCTTTGGAGTGTAGATTACCAAAGAAAAAGGAGGTCAAGAAACTAACATGGTGAGTAATCTTACTCAATAAGTTTCTGACATAGATATTTTTGTTGTGGTGTTAGAAGTTAATCTATTGGCCTTAAATCTGAGAGAATGGTGAATTATTAGAGCCACAACACATGTGTATTTAGACAAGGGATTGTTAACCTCCTTCAAACCTGTTGAAAATAGAGAAAAGCTGTTTATTGGAAATTCAGCCACTTCTGAGATTCAAGGTTAAGGAAAGGTGATTTTAAAAATGACATATGGAAAGAAGTTGACTTTGAATGATGTCATGTACGAACCAGAAATCAAGAAGAATTTGGTCTTAGGATCGCTTTTGAACAAGCATGGTTTTCGAATTATGTTTGAATCTGATAGGGTAGTTTTAACTAAAAGTGAAATGTATGTGGGTAATGGTTATGTAACTAATAGGCTTTTTAAGCTCAATGTAATGATAATTACTCTAAAAATGAATAAAGCTAGTACTTCTGCTTATTTACTTGAGTCTTCTAATCTATGACATGATAGATTATGACATATTAATTATAATTCTTTGTGTAAGTTAATTAACATTAAATATATACCTACATTCCAAATTGATTCTAAACATAAATGTGAATAATGTGTTGAGGCAAAATCGACTATGTAATCATTTCAAACAATCAATAAAGATGTTGAATCACTTGATCTAATCCATAGTGATATATGTGATTTTAAATCCATTCAAATAAGAGGTGGTAATAAATATTTTATTACCTTTATTGATAATTGCACAAAATATTATTATTTATATATGTTAAAGAGTAAGGACGAAGCTATAGAGAAATTTATTCTCTACAAGAATGAAGTTGAAAATCAACTAAATAAGAGAATTAAAGAATTGAGGACTAATAGAGGCAGTGAGTATGTTTTTCCATTTAAAATATTTTGTGAACAAAATAGAATCATACACCAAGTCACAGCTCCATATTCACCTCAATCTAATGGAATTGCAAAACGTAAAAATCGTACCTTGAAAAAATGATGAATGCAATGCTAATAAGTTCATGGTTACCTCAGAACATTTGGGGGAAAACTGTACTATCAACCAATTACCTTTTAAAAAAGGTACCCTGAAAGAAACAGCATAAAACCCCTTATGAATTATGGAAACGTAAAGTACCTGCTTATAAATTCTTGTGAGTGTGGAGGTATCTTACTAAGGTGGTCATTCCTCCACCTAAGATGGTGAAATTAGGACCAAAGATAATTGATTGTATTTTCATCGGTTATAAATATAATAGTAATGCATAATGATTCATTGTGCAAGAGTCTAAAATCCCATATATACACAAGAACATGACAATGGAATCAAGAAATGTGTCGTTCTTTGAATAAGTATTTCCATATAAATCCATAGAAGATCCAAGTTCGTCTAAACGAACACATGAGAGTATGAATGAAGATAGTTAGGATCTAGAATATGAAGAAATTGAGGATGAACATAGTGTTGGATAATATGACCCATAGCGTCACTATTTGCACAGAACATTGTGTTGCTGTGGCAATTAACTATGTAACAAGGAAATTGCACTCTCGTCATTTGTGATTAGATCACCATAGATATATAAATGAAGAGAGGTCCCTATGATTAGTTCCTGGATTGAGATGATATGAGACAGTATCAGTCCACGAATGATTAATCATTAAATATCCCTAGCCGTAGTATTATCGAGACTGGACATCGATAATGCGGAATAGGCTAGTATTGCACTTGTGTGCGTTGTGAGGGCACAACGGCATAGTTCTCATATATATAAGTGTTGGATACTTATGCAAGTGCGATAGGAGGTCGTGTTTCACCGATGGTACGGGAAACAGCTTCGCTCTGGATAGACCCCTCGGAATCCCATTGGTATTATGAATATGTGTCTATGGGAGGCCGAAATCAAGGTAGGTGTGTATAGTCTTAACCTGAGACTTACATCGCTAATGCTTACGACAATCGATATACTTTAGTTGAGGTCGTCTAGGACTGTAACCGGTTCTGTGTACGCCAATGCCGGGTATATTGAGAATCGTAGTGTATTGGATGTGATGTCAAGACGGAAGTGTCACTCCAGTCATAATGGAGATGATGTCACGCAGGATACGGTATTAGTGCTCTTAAAGTGATGCGCATCCAATCGTGATATTATGACCAGGTCATGAATATCCGATTATAGAGACTAGTTACCAGACATCCGATATGTGTTTCGGACGGGGCAGACATTATCCAGCCCCAGCCCTAGCACGTGACTATCCGATACTGGGCCGATATGCACAATACATTAGTATACTACGCTTGATACAGATCTTAAATTCTTAAATGGATATGTCCGGAGAATTGGGTAGACTTGGTGCTTTGCTAGGAGTCGACCTTGTCTCGTAAATCGGTAGAACGTAGTACTTGGTACGTACGTGATTCGGATACTCCGACGACCGTATTTACTGCCAGATTATCCGGGGATCTCATGGGTCGCTTCCCGATAATCCACCGATGACGCACACTCGCACTCTTGAATAATCTGGGATTATACAGAAGAGAGAGAAAATTAATCTAGGATTAATAACGGAGATGTTTTATCCGGGATAAAATGTCGTCTAAAGAGAGAGAACGATTAATTCGGAATTAATCGATGTATTAATATATTCGATATATTAGACGAAATTAGATTTCGACGCGGAATTAAAATCAGATTTTAATTCGGGCAAACGAGTTAATTTAGAATTAATTCGTTAGCGACGTAAATAATAATTTAGCCAGGCGCAATTATTTATTTAAATTCGATTGAATTAACGTCGCGACGTAAGCTCGGTATTTCGGAAATATCGAACCCGAACGCGTGAGTGCACGTGGGCCCACTTTCATTTGGAAACGTGTGGGGCCCACATGACACATGTCATTCTAATGCTTTGCATGTAGATTGTGTACATTGCACTCAATGTCATTGCATGGAGTTTGAGTGTTTGACACTCTAAGCCATTGCATGTTATGTGTCATAATTTTATTATTAATTTAATGAAAATTATGGCATAAATATAAATTGATTTTTGGTAAATCATTTTAATAACTTAATACACAATTTTATCTCTCTCAAATTCTCTCTTCCTCTCACGCCAATGGTGGCCATTCTTCACTGGTTTGAACCAGTTTGGCGTGAATAAGGGAAGCAAGAGTGGTTTCTCATGGTGAGAAATCAAGTGCTAGCACACTTTCAAGTCTTGCGAAGGTGGTAGGGAGGTTCGACCATGAGGCGGGACTCATCCGATGGAGTTTGGAGCTTCGTTTTGAGACCCGAAACTGCCAAGACAGTGAGCATGGACTGGTTGCAGTAAGCTTACCAAGGCAGTGCGTTTTTGGGCATGATTCGTCTTCAAATCGACATAACCGATCAATGTAAGTATTCCGCTATCTTCATTGGTGTATTCACGCATGTTTTCATGTCTTGATTTGATCTTGGGACCTTAGATAATTACCAACAATGGCATCAAGAGCTAATGTTGCAAGCATGAAAAATGTAGGGCTTAAAATTTGGGTAAATGTTTGTTGAGCATGATTTGAATAAATTGATTGTTTGAGTATGCTTATAACATGTTTGATTGCATTTTGGTTGGACCAATTTATTGAAAATTGATTTGGAATAATTTTCCCCAATTTATTCATGTTGGCCGAATGTGTAGGAGTCTTGGATTCTTGGAATTTTTCATTTTAAATTCATTGGATGAGTTATAATGATATAGGATGATGTTAATTTGAAGTCAATTTGATTGAATTTTGAATTGAACAAAAATCCCCAATTTCCTTCACTTTGGCCGAATGTATAGCCCTATTGAATGTCTTGGTAATTTTTGATTTTATGAACATTGGATGTGTATGAAATCATTCGGGAAGTTAATACGTTGTCAATTGTGTAATTAATCGGATTAAATTCAAATCGGACAAAATAACCTTCCTTGGCCGAGAGCATTGAAGCATGTTTATGGGTTTGATTTTCAATTTGTGTGTTGGACATATGATAATGAATTAAGCATGATTAATTGGACTAATTTGGTGCTTCGGAAATATTGATTTAGTCGATTAATCATATAATGCACTTTAGGTAATTGAATTGCGTAATTGGATTAGTGTAATTTAATTATTTAGGCTTAAATTGGATTTGGGCTTGAATTGTTGTAATTGGGCCTATTGGGCTTGATTTATCAAGTTTGGTTTAGGCCAAATGGATTGGATCCAATTGGCCCAAAACCTTGACCATAAAAGCCCAAGCCTGCAACCAGCCCTCCTTAATGTTGTTTAATTGGGCCTAATGGGCCAAGATTGATTATGGGCTTATGGGGTAAATCCCGGATTGGACTTTGGTTATCGGTTTGACCCGAGTTGACCAAAAGTCCACGCCTTAAGAAATCAATCAAAAGCCCATTGGACTTTAATTGAATTGACGTTGGACGTTAATCGGTCTTTGAGACGCGTTACGATTAGATTTGGAATTTAAATCGTAAAAGGTTTATTAAATAAAAGTGTAATATTTAATTTGGAATTGAATAGTGAATTAGTATTAAATACATGTTAAATTAGATTTAATGATGTAGTTTAATTTAATTCATGAATTCGTACTTTAAGTACTTATTCGCAAAAACGAGTTTGACTCGAACAAAATCAAATCGTTGTTTGAACATTGGATGATCACTTAATTATCAGATTAATTAATTTGATTAGATTGATTGATAGCATGCTTATGTGTGTGAATACGTGGTTGTGTTGAATGAATAATGTATATCGGATGGATATTAGTCGGGTGGGCAATTTTAGAAATTGTTGTAATAAATTCGATTTATTAAATTGGACCTGCGTGTCCAGCCTTATCACCTCTATTCTCTTTGTATTCTCTTCTCACCTATTCCCCTCTATGTATATGAGGTTTCTTTAGAAGTGTAGTGTAACGGGTAGAAGTAATACTAGTGCTAGCTTGAGTGAGAAAGGGAGAGATTTGATCTAGGATCAATGTGTTAAGTATCCATCCGCATATCATTATTATTTATTTTCATACTCGCTTTATTATGTATTTAGAATGCATGTTTAAGGGTGTATGATGATGAGACCTTAACAAAGATAATTAAATTGGTAGCCAATTTGCACGCGAAAAAGCCCTCATCAAATATCATGCGTTTTTTTCCTTCCATTGAGTGATTCTTACTCAAGATCCTAGATTGGCAGGGGTTGTTGGCCAAAGTCAAGCCCTTGTCCTTCGAAGATGTGTTTTAATCACGAGGCTTTGTTCCATATCGGTGTCGTGTCCAAGTTGTGGTTTGTTGGCCAAAGTCAAGACCACTTCTTGTCCATTGACATTGATTACGAAGCTTCCATGTCAATGGGTCCGCGCTTGACTGGGATCACTAGGTTTGTTGTGCCAAAGCCAAGGCCTAGTTGATTCAGAGGAAAAAGGTTAGGGTATATATTGGATATATAGGCATATATAAGATATATGTTTAGGACTTGGATGTCCACCTACTGGATCTAGGAGTTGGATTAGATCCAATTGATCTTAGAGATCTACCTAGTTAATTATCATACAATTTGTTGGCCAAAGTCAAGATTGTGTGATATTTAACGGGATCCTAGCCCACTAGGAAACACGGTTTCCCGAGTACTCGACAGAGGGTTAGAGGCTCGACGAAAAATAGTGGGAGGCAAGTATTGAATTTGCAACATTCGTTCGAATACTCGCTAAACGCGCTCATCTATATTTTACTCGTCATATTAATCAAAAGTATTAGTTGGACTAATATTTTATGTTGTTTTAAATTGATATATAGTTGGACTATATACAAACTCATTCAATATATAGTTGATTTTATAATTGGATTATAGTAATCAATATAATTGAATTAAAATGATAGTTGATTTTATAATTAGATTATAGTAATCAATATTAAAATTATAGTTGATTAAATAATTGGATTATTGTAATCATTATAATAAATAGTACCTTATTAAATTGATTAAATAGTTGGACTATTAAAATCAAGAAAGAATTGAAAAGTTGAAATTTAATCATGGATTAATAAATGCTTTAAATGATTTAATTTTCATATTGGGAATTAATAATAGGTTAATTTATTTGATAAAATAACTTATTATGACTAAGCCCATAATTAAGCAAATAGTAGAGCATAAAGTCTTTGGAAGATTTATGTGATGATGACTTTAGTGCTTAATTAATATACTTATAATAAATCTATCTTTAGATTTAAAAGTATTAAAGTTGCAATTAATTGACTATTCTAGTGGAGAAAAGTCAAAGTTTGCAATTGGGCATGTAGCACAAGGTGCATATCATTTCGATATTCTAAAACCCAAGGCTTGGCCAAAGGTTTGTGAAATATTGAAAAGATAATTGACATATCCCAAAGTGACTACCATTTGGATATGGAAGACACGAAGGAATTAAAGATAGGGCGAGGCTCTAACTTTAAAAATATTTGTCAAAGTTATGTTTACTACTAGTATTGAAATTGGATTTTGAATACTTAGTGTGGTACATAATATATATATGTATTGACGTTCAGAATCCGCTGTGAGCTGGATACTGGCTTCAAGCCGAGATTTCTCTGCGAATTGGAAACGGGACGAAAGTCGCTGTTTCGACCGTAGATACCTAAGTTTAGGAACTACCCTTTGGGTATGTACTTAAATTAGGAAATGTTATAATGTAACTAGTTTGACTAGAGACATTATCTCTATATCAGTGTTTAATATCCGATGGATAAACCTTTATATTCTAGAACACTAAAGTGTTTCATTATATAAAGATGATACTGAGATAAATACATTGGATGTAAATAACAGAATTTATATTTTGAATATAATAAAATCTCAAACATATAAAATGACAAATAAATAGCTTAAATTGATTTGATCAATGGAGACTTATTTGTGGCATTGTTGTCTAGGACACAATTAAACAAGACTTGTATATCCACACCTTTTAAGAGTGGGTACTAGGACTGATTTGACTATTCAAATAAGGTCTACGAATCTAGTTTATTAGGTTAAATACCTAAAATACTATTTACTTGGTAATAGTAAAAGGGCCACCGATCTGTTAGCCCTATTCATGGTGAAGTAAGTGGGCCCATATCTAGCTAGGCTAGATGTGAACATGAATATTTCGTGACCTTAACGGATGTAGCATCACGTTGTGGTTATGTGTTTCTTTTGAAGAACACAGATCGGAAACTTTTGAAGTTTCGACACGAAGAAAACACAGATCGGCTATAGTGTTATTCCGCCACGGTAAGACCGAAATGGAAAATACTTAAGCAGTAAGTTTCATATATAAATGAAAGAGTACGGTGTTCTTTCATGTGAGGACTCCTCCCGAGACACGTCAGTTAGACGGTGTGTCTGAACTAAAACCGAATTTTTGTTGGACATGATAAGGTTTATCACGAGTCGCTCTGAGCTACAATTTCCTTCAACAGGATATGTATTAACAGTGCAAAACTTATTTAGAATAAGGTTCCATATAAATCTGTTTGACAGATATCATATAGGATATGAACAGGGAAGAAACGAGGTTTCTCATTCCTGATAATTTGGGTATGCCAGGCATAGCGTTTGGATGATACCAAACTAAGGACCCAAATTGGATAAGTGCCAATATAGGTTATCCTAAGGGAAACCTTAAGTATAGTACTTATAAATCCCACATGAGAACAATGTAATTGTTGCTCACCATGCGGTTTTCCTGAGAGGAATACCGATATGCAGTGGTCAGTGGGAGGATAGTGATACTCGATGAAAATCGGAGTAATACTGTTCAAGGCACGAAGTCCTTAATGGAACACAAATAGTTCATCTATGATGAACTATACCATTAATCTTCAAATACACAAGAACTTCGTAGATCGGATAGAGTCAGAAAACAACCTAGGGTATGGGTTTCTGATCTCACCCCATAATGATGTCAATCTTATGGAGGTGTACCATCCGACTACGTTAAAGGAAGTGATACGAGGTATCGACTCCCTGTTATGGCAAAGTGCCATGAGTCCGAAATGGATTCCATGTATAACAACTATTTTTGGATACTAGTTGTTGTACCACAAGGCATTGTGCCTATGGTACATTAAACGTCTTCAAGGAAGACATACATGGAAGGCAACATACCAACGTGCAAAGCTAGGTTTTGACGGAAAGGTATCGTTATCAACATTGTGTTAATAACGGTTCAACCTTTTTACCTGTTGCCATGGTAAATCCATTTTGAAGATGCTTGTTGATAACTGTATATTTCATTTATGAAATATGTCAGTTACAAATCAAAATCGCTTTCCTGAAAAGGAAACCTTTTGGAGGATGTTTACAACATCCTGACGATTTTGTATAACCGACAAACCAGGTTTGCGGGTTATTCGATCCATGTTTGGATTGATGCAAGCATAAGGTTCTTGGAACTGTCGTTTTGAAATAATCATAATGGTTTATGATTTGACTCAAAACGAAATAATTCTTGTGTATATAAGGAGGTTAGTGGGAGCGCACTGACAGTGAAATTCCCATATAGCAATTGGTGAAAGCTTGGCTTTCATAGATATTCTTTCATAGAAATTCTCCGTAGAATTCTGGGGAGTAACAACCTTTATTCAAGGAATAAAATCTACTGGGATAGATTTGGAGTTTGTTAACACTCTCTGGGAAATTGTACATTTAAATGTACTTGTATTGGTGTCTCATACGCTTCGAGCATATGGAGTCACAATCGGGTCAATCCAAGTGATAGTCACTGGATTGAAGTTAAGAACATCTGTTAGTATCTCTGAGAACTAAAGATGTATCTTTTACTATGGAGAAGGAGAACTTGAAGTGACTGGGATCACTGCAGCAAGTTTCCAAACGATTAAATACTGCGGTACTATAAAGTTTGAATAACGGGACAGTGAGCTGGAAATCTTCCGAGCAAGATAACTGTTGCCGAATAAACAACAAATGCGGATTATTGCTGCAGCTGAGGCAGCAATAGAAGCCATTTGGATCGAAAATAAATCTAATTAGATTAGATATAGTTCTGTTAGCAGCTGAGCTAGGCGTCAGCACAAGCTAAGGATTAAAGGTCTCATCGACGATCCAGATATATACTTCTATATCATCTGATTCGTTCGGATCATACATCGTGGCGATGTGATGATCGTATAAATCGCGTCAAACGATAATTGAACAAATCCGCTGACGAAAACCTTTCCTCAGCAATTTGAGCGAACCTTACATAGTTCGGGTGTAGGACACTCGAGTGACTGGCTATGTGCCAAGTGGGAGATTGTTGGATAATATGACCCATAGCGTCACTATTTGCACAGATCATTGTGTTGTTGTAGCAAATTAACTATGTAACAAGGAAATTGCACTCTCATCATTTGTGATTAGATCACCATAGATATATATGAAGAGAGGTCCCTATGATTAGTTCCTGGATTGAGATGATATGAGACAGTATCAGTCCACGAAGGATTAATCATTAAATATCCCTAGCCGTAGTATTATCGAGACTGGACATCGATAATGCGGAATAGGCTAGTATTGCACTTGTGTGCGTTGTGAGGGCACAACGGCATAGTTCTCATATATATAAGTGTTGGATACTTATGCAAGTGCGATAGGAGGTCGTGTTTCACCGATGGTACGGGAAACAGCTTCGCTCTGGATAGACCCCTCGGAATCCCATTGGTATTATGAATATGTGTCTATGGGAGGCCGAAATCAAGGTAGGTGTGTATAGTCTTAACCTGAGACTTACATCGCTAATGCTTACGACAATCGATATACTTTAGTTGAGGTCGTCTAGGACTGTAACCGGTTCTGTGTACGCCAATGCCGGGTATATTGAGAATCGTAGTGTATTGGATGTGATGTCAAGACGGAAGTGTCACTCCAGTCATAATGGAGATGATGTCACGCAGGATACGGTATTAGTGCTCTTAAAGTGATGCGCATCCAATCGTGATATTATGACCAGGTCATGAATATCCGATTATAGAGACTAGTTACCAGACATCCGATATGTGTTTCGGACGGGGCAGACACTTATCCAGCCCCAGCCCTAGCACGTGACTATCCGATACTGGGCCGATATGCACAATACATTAGTATACTACGCTTGATACAGATCTTAATATTCTTAAATGGATATGTCCGGAGAATTGGGTAGACTTGGTGCTTTGCTAGGAGTCGACCTTGTCTCGTAAATCGGTAGAACGTAGTACTTGGTACGTACGTGATTCGGATACTCCGACGACCGTATTTACTGCCAGATTATCCGGGGATCTCATGGGTCGCTTCCCGATAATCCACCGATGACGCACAACTCGCACTCTTGAATAATCTGGGATTATACAGAAGAGAGAGAAAATTAATCTAGGATTAATAACGGAGATATTTTATCCGGGATAAAATGTCGTCTAAAGAGAGAGAACGATTAATTCGGAATTAATCGATGTATTAATATATTCGATATATTAGACGAAATTAGATTTCGACGCGGAATTAAAATCAGATTTTAATTCGGGCAAACGAGTTAATTTAGAATTAATTCGTTAGCGACGTAAATAATAATTTCGCCAGGCGCAATTATTTATTTAAATTCGATTGAATTAACGTCGCGACGTAAGCTCGGTATTTCGGAAATATCGAACCCGAACGCGTGAGTGCACGTGGGCCCACTTTCATTTGGAAACGTGTGGGGCCCACATGACACATGTCATTCTAATGCTTTGCATGTAGATTGTGTACATTGCACTCAATGTCATTGCATGGAGTTTGAGTGTTTGACACTCTAAGCCATTGCATGTTATGTGTCATAATTTTATTATTAATTTAATGAAAATTATGGCATAAATATAAATTGATTTTTGGTAAATCATTTTAATAACTTAATACACAATTTTCTCTCTCTCAAATTCTCTCTCTCCTCTCACGCAATGGTGGCCATTCTTCACTGGTTTTGAACCAGTTTGGGCGTGAATAAGGGAAGCAAAGTGGTTTCTCATGGTGAGAAATCAAGTGCTAGCACACTTTCAGTCTTGCGAAGGTGGTAGGGAGGTTCGACCATGAGGCGGGACTCATCCGATGGAGTTTGGAGCTTCGTTTTGAGACCCGAAACTGCCAAGACAGTGAGCATGGACTGGTTGCAGTAAGGCTTACCAAGGCAGTGCGTTTTTGGGCATGATTCGTCTTCAAATCGACATAACCGATCAATGTAAGTATTCCGCTATCTTCATTGGTGTATTCACGCATGTTTTCATGTCTTGATTTGATCTTGGGACCTTAGATAATTACCAACACATAGACGAAGTAAAAGATCTATAATAGAAAATCTTTGTCCAGAGTTTTTGACTATTTGCTGAAATGAACCTCGGAGCTTCAAAGAAGTTATAAGTTCACCAGAGGCCTTTGTGGAAAGAAGCCATTAACAATGAAGTTCAATCCGTTTTACAAAATCATACCTAGCAATTAGTAGAACTTTCTGCATGATTAGACTAGGTCCAAATGAATTTCCAAGGAAAATAAAAGTCCAATGGCTCATTGATAAGTACAAACTAACTTGTAATTAAGGTTATAAGTAACGAGAAGCCTTGATTACTTTGATAATTATTTTCCGATAACGAGAATAATTCAATTAGGATGATCATAGCAAATGCAGCTATGCGAAAGCTAGAAATTCATCAATGGATGTAAAAACAGCTTTTCTGAATGGAGATTTTAATGAGAAATTTACATTTACAGGAATAGCCTGAAGGCTTTGTAGTTTCAGGACAATAGAAGAAAATTTAATAAATTGGTAAAGTCATTATATGGCTTGAAGTAAGCACCGAAATAATGGCATGAAAATTTTGATCATACATTGATAACAAATGGTTTTAAAATCAACGAATGTGATAAATGTGTATATGTCAAAGAGACAGAAAGTGGATATGTTATCTTATTTTTGTACGTTAATGGCATGCTCATTGTTAGGAGTGATAATAGAATGATTAAATCTGTCAATAATTTATTGAAATCAAAATTTGACATGAAAGACATGGGCCAAGCATATGATATTTTAGGAATTAAAATTTCAAGAACTGTTAATGGTCTCGTTCATAGTCAATCTCATTATGTGGAGAAAATTCTTGATAAATTAACAAAGGTGATTTTGTTGTATCAAAAACTCATTTAGATATGAATTTACATCTATTGAAAATATACGAGAATGAATTTTCTCAAGTAGAATACTCGAGAATTATAGGAAGTCTAATGTACTAAATAATTATATAAGACCAGACTTAGCATATTCATGAACAACTCATCAGGTATACGAGTAATCCAGGTGCTGACCATTGGAAAACTATAATGAGAGTACTCAGATATCTCCGTTTTACTCATGATTATGAATCGCACTATACTAGAGATCTCAAGAACTATGTTCAAAAGGAAAACCTAATTTTAAAGACCTTGTTGGATCACTATAGTGATTACTCTCACATGGGGGTTATCCTCTTGTCTATTCCTATGATGAACTAGTGATTGTGGGACACAGGAATCTGGGCGACGCATGCTGTCCCGGGCTCGCGGCCCGGTCGGGAGAATGGAGTAGCCACGGGGGACTAAACCGGAGAATAATAGAGTCGCCACCACCGGTGTGAACCGGAAAATGAGATTTAAGGCCGCACTCACCCCTCGCAAGGGAAGACCTCAAACCGTTGGGTTCGGAATGGTCCCTTACTTATGTCACTTGTAATGAAAGGATTTGTGTAATAATTTAATCAAGCTTAAGTAACGCTTATTTCCAAGAGTATCATACTTCTAAATCCATATGCACAAAAATAAAACTTACACCTAAATTTGCATATATTTCATCTAAGATTGCATGCTTGAAAGTACATCAAAGTAGCAACGAACATACAACTTCATTGGCATATTGTATTCATGGAAACACAAGCACACACTAACCACACAAGCACACATAAAGGCGAATCATGGCGAACATGTGATTTCATAGACATATCATAAACAAATAGCCATTACATGTCCATGCACAAATAAAAGAGTCAACTAAGTACATAATGCAAAAAGACACTTAAGGATGCAATTAGGCATTAAAGTAAGCATGCTATGACGTGGTGCAAAAGAAGATAACTAATATGGACACAAAACACACATGTGAGCACTTTTCCAAGTGGTACGTGGAATTGTATCCCAAGTACAGACCGCATTACCGTCCATTCGGAATCGGCTACGGAATTTATGTCTGGGTTTCCATCCGATATACTACAAGAAATAATACTCAAATGCTATCATAACATGGATATATGAATTATACTACGTTAAGCCAGAACTAAGGTAAATGATGCAATCAATAGATGAAAGACACGGCAATATCGTGGTAAAGGTAGCCTTTTAGGCTTTTCTTCCCCCAATGGAGAACCTTTTAATCCAACACAATAAGCCCATGCGCCTTTCATTACAATGCGTACAAAGACAATGATAACTATATGAAACTTCATATACCCGATTGAACCATCTACATTCAAACGAATATACATCACCGGCGCGGCAAAGCATCGTGGTAAGGATTATAACCCCTCCAAATAGGGGACCTTTAATCCGACTTACTAAGCCCATGCGCTCGATCGCATCATGCATACAAAGAATAAGACAATAATATCAAACTTAGTATGCCCGATTGGACATATCTTACATCCAACCGAACACACATCAACCGGCGCGGCAAAGCATCGTGGTAAAGGGTTTTAACCCCTCAAAATAGGGTACCTTTAATCCGACTTACTAAGCCCATGCGCTCGATCGCATCATGCATAAACAAGTAACATGCGAATTTGAATGATGAATAATAAATAAATCA
>SKCR01039773.1:0-110602 GCA_019454045.1 Zanthoxylum bungeanum
AATTTCATTATTACATAGTTAATTTTGTACAATAATACAATATCATTTACAAAACAGTGACGCTATGGGTCATATGTCTAACACCATAACGATTAAATTTGGAATTTAAGTAGTAAAAGGTTCATTAATAAAGTGTAGTATTTAATTTGGAATTAAATAGCGAATTAGTATTAAATACAAATTGAATTGGATTTAATTATGTAGTTTAATTTAATTCGAGAATTCGTACTTTGAGTACTTATTCGCAAAACGAGTTTGACTCGCGCAAAATCAAATCGTTGTTTGAACATTGGATGGTCACTAATTATCAGATTAATTAATTTGATTAGATTGATTGATAACATGCTTGTGTGAATACATGGTTGCGATGCATTAATAATGTATATCAGATGGATATTAGATGGGTGGGGCAATTTTAAAAATTGTTGCAATAAATTTGGAATTTATTAAATTGGACCTGCGTGTCCAGCCTTATTACCTCCTTATTCTTTGTATTTACTTCTCACCTATTCCCCTAAATGTAAATGAGGTTTCTTTAGAAGTGTAGTGTAACGGGTAGAAGTAATACATGTGCTAGCGGGAGAGAGAAAGAGAGAGATTTGATCTAGGATCAATGTGTAAAGTATCCATCCGCATATCATTATTATTTATTTATACGCTCTTTATTATGTTTTTAGAATGCATGTTTAAGGGTGTATGATAATGAGACCTTAACAAAGATAATAAATTGGTTGCTAATTTACACGCGAAAAACCCTCGCAAAATATTAAGCGTCTTTCCTTCCATTGAGTGATTCTCACTCAAGATCCGAGACTAGCATTGGCTTGTTGGCCAAAGTCAAGGCCTTTTTCCGTCGAGGATGTGTTTGAATCACGAGAGCTTTGTTCCATATTGGTGTCTTGTCCAAGTTGTGGTTTGTTGGCCAAACTCAAGACCACTTCTTGTCCATCGACATTGATTACGAAGCTTTCCATGGTCAATGGATCACGCTTGACTGGGATCACTAAGTTTGTTGTGCCAAAGCCAAGGCTTAGTTGATTCAGAGGAAAAAGGTTAGGTAATCATTGGATGTATTGGCATATATAGATATATGTTTCGGACTTGGATGTCCCCCTACTGGATCTAGGAATTGGATTGGATCCAATTGATCTTAGATATCTACCTAGTTAATTATCATACAATTTGTTGGCCAAAGTCAAGATTGTGTGATATTTAATGGGATCCTAGCCCACTAGGAAACACGGTTCCCAAGTACTCGACAGAGGGTTAGAGGCTCGCCGAAAAATAGTGGGAGGAAAGAATTGAATTTGCAATATTCGTTTAATTACTTGTCATACGCGCTCATTCAAATATCATTTTGTCAATAAATTAAATTTTAGTTGGACTAATATTTAAATTGTTGTTTTAATTAATAGTTGGACTATATTCAAACAATTCATTTATAGTTGATTATATAATTGGATTATAATAATCAATATATTTGATTCAAATAAATTATAGTTGATTAAATAGTTGGACTATTGTAATCATTATAATAAATAGTACCGAAATCGTTGATTAAATAGTTAGACTATTAGAATCAAGAAATAATTGAAAGATTGACATTTAAAACATAATCCTAGGAAAAATGTATTTAAATGGTTTAATTTTCAAATTGGGAATAAGGTTTCAGGATGGTCCTGGAAATTAATAAGTTACTTTATTTGATAAAATAACATATTAGACCTAAGCCCGGAGTTAAGCAAATAGTAGAGCATAATCTTTAGAAGATTTATGTAATGATAACTTTAGTGCTTAATCCATTAAGCTTTTCGCAGTAGACTCCTTAATTTCTGAATCAGAACTAAGGATTAGATCATTAAAGTATGATAATGAAATTGAAGGATCTTCATAAATCTATCTTTAGATTTTAGAAGTACTAAATTGCAATAGTAAACTCTTGGAGAGTTAATGACTATTCTCAAGGAGATAAAGTCAAACTTTGCAATAAGGCAAGTAGCGCAAGGCGCACTTCACTTCGATATTCTATAAGGCCGAGGCTAGGCCAAAAGCTTCTGGAATGTTGAAAAGGGAAAAGGCAAAATCATTATAATCTTCTGGGAAGATAAAGGGCATATCCTAAAATGTCTGCCTAAATGTGGCAAACGGGATCGCGGAAGCGTGACTGCTGTTTGTACAAAGCAGACATGAAGGAATTGAAGACGAGCAAGGCTCTAACTTCAAATATGTTTGTCATAAATATATTCACTACTAGTATTAAAATTGGATTTTAAATACTTAGTGTGGAACATAAAATATATGTATTGATGTTCATAATCTGTTATGAACAGGATACTGACTTCAATTGAGAAAAATCTGTGAATTGGAAACGGGACGAAAGTCGCTGTTTCAACCGTAGATACCTAAGTTTAGGAACTACCTTCGGGTGTGTACTTAAATTAGGAAACTGTTATAATGTAACTAGTTTGACTAGATACATTATCTCTATATCAGTGTTTTATTCGTTGCGGATTGACCTTTATATTCTAGAACACTAAAGTATTTTATTATATAAAGATAATATTGAGATAAACACATTAGATGTGAATAATAGAATTTATATTTTGAATATAAATAAATCTCAAACGGATAACATGACAAACAAATAGCTCAAACTGATTTGATCAGAAGAAACTCAATTGTGGCATTGTTGTCTGGGACACAATTAAACAAGAATCGTATATCCGCACTTTTGAAGAGTGGGTACTAGGACTAATTTGATCCTATTCAAATAAATTCTACGAATCTAGTTTATTGGGCAAAGTGCCTAAAACACCTTTTCTCGGTAAAAGTGCAAATGCCATCGATCTGTTAGCCCTAGTTCATAGTGAAGCAAGTGGGTCCATATCTAGCTAGGCTAGAGGTGGATATGAATATTTTGTGACCTTTACGGATGTGGCATCGCGTAATGGTTATGTGTTTCTTTTGAAACACAAATCGGAAACTTTTACAGTTTTCGACGCGAAATAGACAAACAGATCGGCTATAGTATTATACCGTCACGGTGAGACCGTAATGAAAATACTTAAGCAATAAGTTTCTAATATACTTGAAAGAGTATAGTATTCTTTCAATGAGGACTCCTCCCGGAACACGTCAATTTGACGGTGTGTCCGAACATAGTAACCGAATTTTGTTGGACATGATAAGGTTAATCATGAGTCGCTCTGAGCTACCATTTCCTTCAACGGATACACATAAATAGTGCATAACTTATTTAGAATAAGGTTCCATAAAGCTGTTTGATACATTTCATATTAGATATGAACAGGAAAGAAACTTGGTTTTCTCATTCCTGTAAATTTATGATGCTAGGCATATGTTTGGATGATACCAAACTAGAACCCAAATTGGATAAGTGCCAATTGTAGGTTATCCTAGGGATACCGAAGTATAGTATCTATACATCTCACCAGAGAACAATTAGATTGTTGCTCACCATGCGGTTTTCCTAAGAAGAATACCGATATACAGTGGTAAGTGGGAGGATAGTAAAACTCGATGAAAATCGGAGTAATACTATTCAAGGCACCGAATCTTAATGGAACATAAATAGTTTATCAATGATGAAACTATACCAATAATCTTCAAATACACAAGAACCGCGTATGTCGGAGAGATTCAGAAAATAACCTGGGGTATGAGTTTCTGATCTCACCTCATAAAGATGTCTATCTTATTGAGGAATACCAACTGACTACGTATGAGGAAGTGATACAAGGTATCGATTCCCTAATTATGGCAAAGTACCAATAATCCGAAATGGATTCCATGTAAATCAACAAGTTTGGATACTAGTTGATGTACCGCAAGGCATTATGCCTATTGGTACTATATTAGTCTTCAAGGAAGACATACATGGAAGGCAATATACCAACGTGTAAAGCTAGGCTTTTAGCAGAAATGTATCGTTATCAACATTATGTTGATTACGATTCAACCTTTTAACTGTTGCCACGGTAAATCCATTTGGATAATGCTTATAGATGCTGCATGTTTCATTTATGAAATATGTCAGCTGAACGGGAAAATCGCTTTCCTGAAAAGGAAACCTTTTGGAGGATGTTTACAACATCATGTCAGTTTTTTCGTACCTAAACTAGCAAACAAGGTTTGCAGGTTATTCGATCCATGTTTGGATTGAAGCAAGCATTAGGTTCTTGGAATTATCATTTTGATGTAATCATAATGCTTTATGATTTAATTCAAAACGAAATGATTCTTGTGTATATAAGGAGGTTAGTGGGAGCGCACTGACAATAATGTCCTATAAAATAATGATAATATGTCATTTCTTGGAAATGATATTCCCATAAAAACAATCGGTGAAAGCTTGGATTTCGAGAAAATTCTCCGTAGAATTCTTGGGAGAAAACAACATTTATTCAAGGAATAAAGATCTACTGGGATAGATTAAGTTTTTGAAACTCTCCGAGAAACCGTACATTGAAAAATGTACGCGACCTGGTGTCTCATACGCTTTGAGCATATGGATTCACAAACAGGCCAATCCAAGTGATAGTCACTGGATTGATGTTAAGAACATCCGTTAGTATCTTAGAGAACTAAGGATGCTGTCTTAGTCTATGGAGAAGGAGAACTTGAAGTGACTGGGATCACTATTGCAAGTTTCCTAAACTGATTAAACGACTATAAGTCGCAAACGGTACTACAAAGTTTGAATAACGGAACAGTGAGCTGGAAATCTTCCAAGCAAGATACTGTTACCGAATAAACAACAAATGCGGGTTATTGCTGCAGCTGAGGCAGCAATAGGAGCTTTCTGGGTCGACAACAAATCTAATTAGATTAGATATAATTCTGTTAGCAGCTGAGCTAGGCTGCAGCGCAGGCTAAAGAATTAATGGTCTCATCAACGATCCAAATAAATACTTCGAATATTCATCGGATTCGTTCGGATCACACATCGTGGTGATGTGATGATCGAATAAATCGCATCAGATGATAATCATACAAATCCGCTGACGAAAGCCTTTTCTCAGTAATTTGAGCCAACCGTACATAGTTTGGGTGTCAGACACTCGAGTGACTGGCTATAGGCCAAGTGGGAGATTGTTGGACAATTATGACCCATAGAGTCACTATTTGTACAGATCATGGTGTTGTTGTACAAATTAACTATATGAAAAAGGAGATTGCACTCTTATTATTTGTAATTAGATCACCTAGATATATAAATGATATGAGGTCCCTATTATTAGTTCCTGGATTGAGAATGATATGAGACAGTATCAGTCCATGAAGGATTAATCATTAAATATCCCTAGTCAGAGCATTGTCGAGATTGGACATCGATAAATGCTTAAAAGACTAGTATTACACTTGTGCGCGTTGTGAGGGCATAACAGCATAATTCTCATATATTTGGGTATAGGATACTCATGCAAGTGTAATAGGAGGTTGTGTTTTACCGATGGTACGGGAAACAGCTTCGCTCTGGATAGACCCCCTCGGAATTCCATTGGTAGTATGACTATCTGTCTATGGAAGTCCGAAATCAGGGTAGGTGTATATGGTCTTAACTTGAGACTTGCACCGCTAATACTTGTGACAATCAATAACTTTGGTTTTGGTCGTCCAGGGCTTTAACCGATTTCTGTGTACGCCTCTTCTGGGTATATCGAGAATCGTAGTGTCTTGGGTGTGATGTCAAGACGGAAGTATCACTCTAGTCATAGTGGAGATGATGGTCACGTAGGATACGGGACTGGTTCTCTTAAGTACTGCAGTCACCGGGATAAAATGACAAGGTCATGTTTATCTGATATAGAGACTAGTTGCCAGACATCCGACATGTGCTTCGTACGGGGCAGACACAATTCCAGCCCCATGCCTAGCACGTGATTATCCGATATGGATCGACATACACAATACTACGTATACTACGTCTGATATAGATCCTTTATTCCTGTAAGGATATTTCTAGAGAATTGGGTAGGCATGACGCTTTGCTAGAAGCCAACCTTGTTTTGTAAATCGGTAAAACGTAGTACTTGGTACTTACGTGTTCGGATAGTCCGACGACCGAATTTACTGCCAACATATCCGGGGATCTCATGGGTCGCTTCCCGAAGATTCACCGATGATGTATGACTCGCACTCTAAATTAATTTGGGATTAATTAGAAGAGAGAGAAAATTAATATGGGATTAATTGCGGATATATTTTATATGGGATAAAATATCAATTTAAAAGAGAGAAAATGATTAATTTGGAATTAATCAATGAATTAATATATTCGATATATTATACGAAATTGGATTTCGACGCGGAATTAAAATTAAATTTTAATTCGGGCGAACGAATTAATTTAGAATTAATTCGTTAGCGACATGAATAGTGATTTCGCTAGGCATAATCATTTATTTGCGACGTAACAGAAAATTCGTTAATTTGGAATTAGCGAACCCGAGCCCGGGATTGTTTACGAGCGCATTCGCATTTCGAATTCGAGTGCGGCACGCAAGGCAAATCAAGCGTCAAATCATTAGTCGCATCAAGCGTCAAATCATTAGTCACTTTGAGTGATGTGACAACTTGTCACTTGATTTGATTGATTGATGGATTGATGGTGGTAGTTGGCATTAATTGCTTGACTTTTTGGAAAAAGGATTTTTGGTATATGTTTAATTGTTTTTTGGAAAACAATTATCAATTACACATTTTTTCATTCTCTCTCATTGGCTCACGAATTTGGAGCCAAATTCTCATCTCTCTCTCATGGCCATTTGGCCATTTTTCTTCACTGGTTTCTGTTAAAAACCAAGAAGATGGGAAGCTTAGAGTCATGATTTTGTTGCAAAATCAAGAGTGCTAGCACACTACGAAGACATGCGAAGGTGATAGGGAAGTCCACCCATGAGCCGAGAATCATTTGACGAAGCTTGGAGCTTGGATTCTTGAGCAACAATGGCCGACAATGGAGGATGGACAACAGCTCACTGCCGAGCAGTCCAGTGGGAAGAAAAGAAAGTTTTGTTGCCTCGCGCGTCGCTCAACCGATCGATGTGAGTATTCCGCAACTCCCTCGTTGTATTCGCACTTGTTTCATGCTTGTTTAATGATCTTGGGATGCTTAGAGAACTCCAACAGATAGATCGTCAGGGTGTCCTGTGTGTGTCGAGATAGGATCCGTCAGTTCTATGTACAGAGCATAGGTAGTCCATATATGATTAACAATCAGATAAAAACCATGGGCCCGTGGTACACTTTAGAAATCAATTCTAAGTGTTCTCTTTTTGAGATTGCTAATAGAGACGTCGACGGGATAGTTCCTATAGAGATTTGACGTTTACATCTATATCTCTGGGATATATCCGGATACCTGTGACGGAGGAATTATACATTTTCCATGACCTTGACCTGTGTGATTCAGCGAGATTATCTGTTGTCGTCATAATTTACGGGTGGGTCAATTATGGACACGAAATTGGATTTCGTGATGGATATGCCTGAATCTAGAAAGTCTCACTAATGAAATATACTCGTAGAGCACTTGGGCAACATTTATAAATAATACTGATTATTTATAAGTCGTTTAAAGGTTAAACGAAAAATACATGTGATGAGACCTAATAGTCATTTCCTAATTTTTGTGTATTTGCATTTAATATTAGATTTTATCAAATACACATTAATTAATTGTCAAATTGAGATATTTGACTAATATCATTAATATATATGTATTTGATATTTAATGTAAATATAATACATATATTTAATATTTGTATTTAAATAATTATTTAATTATTTAATTGTTACATAATTAAATTAATTAAAAATATAAATATCTTAAGTTTTGATATTTTATTAAATGACTTTAGTTGCAATTGTTGACTTGTTTAATTTTATTAAAGTGTTAATGATTCCAAATGCAAGTTAACAAGTTGGCTTTAATTGAAACAAATTGAAAATATCTAGATATTTCTTAGACACCAAATTCGGCCAAGGCTATTTGGAGGAGGTATAAATTGTTTTGTTTCATTTTAGGGTTCCATAAGTTCATTAGATACAAAAATATTACAAAAGAAGTTGAGAGAAAATGCTTGGAGCCTAAACAAGAAAGCTTGGAAAAAGCTTTTTTTTGTAAGTTTTTCTTTAAAGTCTTCAACATGAAAAATATTTCTAACATGTTTGGCATCATTTTGTGTTGCTTTGATGTTCTCTCTTCTCTTATAGTTTGTGTTTATTTGGTTGTGAACCTGAATGAAAGATCTATGCATGTAAGTAACCTTGAAATAGTTTCAAAGGCTTACTTTTGATTCTTTGGAAATCAAGTTGTCATTCTAGAGTTGTTGAGCCACTCCTTGGTGACCTATAATTTTTCTAGAGTTATTTCAAATTGGTGAGGCTTTTTTGGTGAAGTAATGAATGGATTAAAGTGTTGGATTTTAAAATTTTTATAAAATTGGTCAATTTGATGAAATTGAAAAATTAGGGTTCATAACCCATTCCAAAATTGGGACTTTTCATATATGTGATGTGTTATGGAGTGTATATGATGCATTTAAATTTTTGGGTTGATTGGATTTGATCTTGGCATGTTTTGAACAAAATAGACCAAATTGTAATTAATTGAAAATTTTGGGGTGCTCTCGGCATTAGGCTTAAATTTGGGGATTTGTGTGAAATCTGATTTTGATGTATTGGATATTTTGAAAAATATTTTAGAAATGATTTAGAATCATCCAAAATTGTATTTGACAATTTTTGGACTAAAATGATCAATTTGCAAAGTTATGGGGCAATTCGGTAATTACCAAGAAATTTGATCTCTTGTGTAATTTTTCAGAATTTGATAATTGGGTAATTAAATAAATAAGTTTATTTAATTGATTCAAGAAAATTTTGAAATCGGAAAAAATTTATTTTTCCAATATTCCGCTGCGTTACCGAATTTCCGTCATAAAACCCCTACAGATATCTATGCCATGTACACAGGACTGACGGATTCTATCTGATACTCACAGAATATCATGAGCATCAGTCCACACCTGACGAATAGGTGGAGGTCTGATCTAAATAGATCGGTGACGTGACTGCCATCAAAGTGTGGAGGATATCTCATATATCCACAGTGGTATATCAAGTCGAAAGACCACTATGCTACTTGACTCGAGAAGATTCCTATTGACGTTGGTGTACCATCTATTAGGAAATATTCAGTGAGTCGTTCAGTGTTTATCAAATAAACACCTACACGTCTAGACAAGTCTCCCAAGACTCATGGTTCATTGAGATAGACCATCGGACCAAGTCACGATATACGACATGTACTGGTCTCAAGGGATTTTACTAACCGACTCGTGTTAGTAAATCTTAACCAGGAACTTTATTTGATAATATACTTCTAGTAGTGACACTTCCCAATGTCAATTACAAACTACTTTGTAACTGAGCACTACAAAATATATTATCGGGTCTTTGTCCAATATATACATATCACTAAACCATATTTAGTTTCAATCTAATCGTAATTAGATCGAATATGTATATAAAATTAAGAAGTATTACCATAAATAAGTAATATTATGGAAAAAAGAATTGTTCGTATTCATGAATCGGACATAAATACGATCCGGATTGGCACTCCGAACACCAACCCTAACAATTTCTCCCACTTGTTCTAGTTCCAATCCACGGTATCATATACATATCTAAATATGTATTACATACGTATGGTCCTCAAGAGCTGACCTAGCACTCAAGAGGTCGGCAACAACAATTAGGCCTGCTATAACATATTGAGTTTGTCTAACAAACCCAATTGTTTCCCTTAGCCAGCATCATTCATATTTTGTAGAACCTAAGTTATACATCAATATGACTCAGATGCGACATCAATATTATGTTATAGCTACTAAGTTGTCTTTGTATTTAGAGATCAAATCCAAATATTATGAGACAACCGCAAGCACAACACTGATATCAAAACTTCTAATCTATAAGGTCACTATGCAACTTCACTTGTCATTACTTAATAAGTTACAACTAATTCCACTAATATAGTAGAATCAACCGTGACACTCCCACTGCATATTTTTTGACTCTATATGACATAGACTATCTAACGTCATAATTAGACTCAAAACTAATATGGCCCTAATGGTTGCGGATTATATTCTCCAGGATTAAGAAACTCATTCTTAATATCTCAAAGATAACAAAGAACATGTTTCAAGACCCATCCTATGGTCAACAAGGTATCAAAATAACTCATAACAATTATGATTAAATTGATATCTATAATCACATATAATATAGTATTTATTATGTCATCATCGTATAATACATAAGATTGACTAGACATTCTAATCAATATCTCTTTCGATAAAAGAATCATCATTTACGAAAGATAAATACTATATACAAGAGACACACTAACTGTCAAACAGTTATACCAACTGTCACACATATAGTCTTGTTGTGTCCTTTATTAAATCATATCTAATGCATGACTAATGGGAGTATCTCATAAGTCTCTTGTTTTATATCATATTAACCGGCGTGAACACACACGTATAACGCAAGCGTATGTATCGTTCAAGTAGTATAAAAAGTATCGATCCCACGAGGACTTAATACCTAAGCTATTAATTTTATGAGGTCAAATGATTACTAGTATCTAACAGGTTGATTGATTGATTTGAAATGGTGACGATTCTAAATTTAAAAGCAAGTAAATAAAATTGTCGAAAGTAGGTTTTAAGAAAATTCAATATTAAAAACTATCAAGGGTTGTGATTTGTTCCAATATTATTTAAAGATGAAGTGGTTATCTTATAGTTGGGTAATATATTGATTTATTAACCTGGAACACTAAATTATGTAAAAGCCTCTTCCGATGGTCAATTACAAATACCCAGTATGACTCAATTGAACCATATGTCTATGTCAACCAAATTACCTGGATGCATTAAGATTAAGTTCCAATTAAGGCTACCCCCGTCCGACAGGTATATTCCTATCCTGTAAGGAAATCTATTAAAGGGTTATCTATCCTCAAGGAAGATCGTGGACTATTGAGTCTAAGGTCTTAAACTTAAAATCACTATGTCTAGTTCATTTTAAGTTTACCTAGTCAATTTTATTAGTGGCCAGTTAATAAAAAGCATTAAGATTAAGACTCAATAAATAAATCTTTATATTACCCAAACTATAATCTAACATCTTATAAACCGGTGATATTAAAAGTCATCACAACCCCAGATAACTAATTTAGTTACAATACATAACTGGGGCTAGTAAAATAAAAGACATAAAGTAAAAATGGCAAAAGTAAAATGCGGTAAAGTAGAAATTGAAAAGTAAAATAAAATAAAATGAAATGCTAAGGTAAAAGGAATTACTTTTACTATTTACTATTTTAGATATCTCCCATTAAATAATATATAAACTTGTGATAATATTACCAACCAGCCATATAGGCGGTAACCTGATTAAGTCAAATTAAGTCCAACCAGCCATTAAGGCGGTAATATTTGTCCATAATCCAGCCATAAAGGCGGAACAAAAATAAACCAGCCATAAAGGCAGAACCAAAATTAACCTGCCATATAGGCGGAACCAAAACTAAATTACCAACCAACCAACCTTGCGGTATCCTTGATTAGTCAGGTTTAAACCAGATTAAAATGAATTACCAACCGACCAATCTGGCGGTATCATTTTTAAGTCAAATTTTAAATAGTTTATATATTATACTAAATGGAGATTAATCTAAATAGCAATAGTAAAAGAATTACCTTTCACCCTAGCAGGGGGAAGTTACCTCCTCATGGTAAATAGTAAAAACTGTAAAAATAAAGAAAGTAAATTACTATTATTACAAAACGTAATTAAAATTTAATTACAAAACTTAAATTAAAAAAAACAAGAGAGAGAAACTCCCTATTTACATCAAAGAAATGATAGAATGGTACAACTGAAACTGAAATCTCAAGCTCAATTTATAGACCCCGGTAGGCCTCCAGTGTCGCGATGCCAAGGCCTTTGGCGTCACGACGCCAGCTTCTTTTGGCGTGGCTTGCTAAGGGCTTGACACGTGGCAATTCGGATAAGAAGATAAGGCGACACGTGGCGAGACGGCTAACAACTCAATTATTATGCTGAAATGGCGCTGACGTGGCGATGACGACTGTCGACACCACAGGATTGCGACACGTGGCACTTCGTGATTGGCTGATGATGATGTGGCGGTGAGGTGGCATTTTGACTTGGTCAACTGATGATGTGGACGCTGACGTGGAGTGACACGTGGCACACTTGGCAATGGTGATTTTCGGCACCATAGGATGATAACACGTAGCACAGCGCACGTTAGGATATCGGCTGTGATGGTGACACGTGGCACGGTGCACGTTAGCAAAGTCAAACTTCTCAAATTCTGACCCGTTGACTCGGCGCATATTAGAATGACCCGGTGCACGTTAGGCGTCGCGACGCCAAAGGCTTGAGCGTCGCGACGCGCCAAAATTACCAAAATGCCATTTTTCCAATTTTTACTCTTTTGCTCCAAATCACCTCCAGAATGTCCTGAAACTTTATTTATCTACAAAATAACACAAAACACATCAAAATATTCACAAAACTCAGAAACTATAAAAAATATTAAGTTAAATGAGTGGGAAATAGTGATAGATTTACCACTCATCACACCCCCAAACCTAACATTTTGCTAGTCCTCGAGCAAAACACAAAATAAAATAACATAAACATCTTTAAAATAAAATTTAACTAAGCCACTTTCGTAGGGATCATGGTTGCATTTAGCGTATGCAACAAGCCTTTAAACCCCTAGGTGTCCCTAGTGGACGAGTTGTAGTCTCGTGAGGGTTTACAGCAATGATACCCACAAACATTTTACAAAAGTAAACAGGTAGTGAAACTAATGCACACAAAAGCAAAAAGACAAGCGAAAAGAGAATAAAGAAGTTAGTGACTAATCAGGTGAAATTTCTACTCCAAGTTACTAGTTGTTTTCTTTCTTTCTAAATTACTGAATAAGTAAATTCTCCGATTATATTTACCTTTCTCCATATGCACAGCCAACAAAATATTAAACAACTCATTTTTGCCTACAATAGTCACAAGTGCAGTTGATAAGAGAGTAATATTTTTGTCCTAAAGTTCTATCAGAATTCACACCTTTTTACAGCAATGGAATAATTTTTCTCATTTTTTTGATTTTTTCTTTGATTTTTGATTTTTTTTTTATTTATATACAATACCTTCTATCTATGTAGTGAGTGTTGGGTCGGTGGCTCCCAAACCAGTTGGCTTTAGGGCACCAAGTGTTAAGACACCCCTACGGACTTAATTACTCAGACTTTAGATATATATTTTTTTACAGCATCTTTGATCCATGTAGCGAGCTTTGGGCCAGTGACTCCCAAACCAGTTGGTTTTAGGGCACTAGGTGTTAAAACACCATTACAGACTTAATAACTCGGATCTGAGACGTTTTTTATTTTTAATTTTTTAATTTTTTTTTACTCCATCACTTTCTGAGATACTTCCTCCAATTAAACTAGAGCACTGAATATTACAAACTTTTCAATTATAGCTCATGTTTGTATGTTACTATGTATGTTGATAATATCTGTCAACTGAGCATATGAAGATCCATTTTAGTCAATTTTATGGAGAATTTACAAATTAAATAATTTAAAAGGAAATAAACAAAATTAACTTGTTCCGAAATAGGTTTGAGATACGTCTCAGGAGTGGAAACTCCTTACTCAGCTATCTCTTACCAATTTCACATTTTTAGTCAACACAAAAACACAAAATATTTTTGTAATTTTTGAAAATTTTCAAATTTTTTTGTATTTTTCGAAAAATTTTGGACTAAAAATAAAAATAACACAAACTAAAAACAAGGTACTGATCAACTAATTCCCTCCCCCAAACCTAAATGAGACATTGTCCCCAATGTCTTAAACAGTAGAAGAAGAGTTTAGAAGATAATACATGGTTAGCTGAAATTCTACAGGAAATTAAAGGTTAAGATCCAGATTAATCCGACGTCTCTTACCACGATCGTCTTTGGACCAATTTATCTTTGAAAGGATAGGGTCAACTTGTGGTTCATAGGCTAAAAGTTGGTCTATTAGATCTGGAGCAGTTCTGGCAGTAAAGAGGAGTTCTTTTAAAAGTTTTGACACGAACCCATTTCTCGGGCATCATCAAGAAACACACAAAGAAAATCATAAAATCCATCAACGTTAAACAGCCCAATTGGTTTCTGGTGTATGTTCAGGTTCACCCAAGATAGTACTATAAAAATTTCCTCCAATGTGCCCAAGCCACCTGGCAAAGCAATAAAAGCATCAACACAGTTAATCATTTCTACCAGTCGTTCAGACATACCTGGCATGATCAGTTCTTCTCTGTTTGATGGTTCAATAAGATTTGCCTCCGCCAAGGGTTTTGGGATGATTCCCAAAACGTGACTGCCTCCTTCCTGTACGGCCTCTGAAACGATCCCCATAAGTCCAAGATTGCCTTCGCCATATACTAATTGCATATTTCTTGCAGCTAAGACTCGACACAATTCCTGTGCTGCCTCTACGTACTGTGGTTTAGTACCAACACTACTACCGCAAAACATACAGATGTTTTCAACTCGTCTTCTTGAAGTGGCTTCCATGTTTTACTCTGGATGTCTTCAAAAGTGCAATGATGAGTTGAATTTATAATACCTGAAAAGGGTGAGTAAAATAATAGCACTAGTACCTGCCAAATGACAATTATTAGTTAAACAGTAAAATAAATCGTGATAGTAAAAAAGGTCTGGATCTTGTCGGAGAAAAGAAAACAACAAAACAAATCACAATTAATAGGAAAAGACAAAGAGATATAATTTGTACAAGAAAAGTAGCGGCTTGATTGACGTCTATGCGTCAGGGACAAGCTTCCCATCCAATTTTCTTATAAATTGGCAAACAGGGTCTTTTTGAGTCAGATTCCCAAGACTTAACTGTTGTCTTTTTTTTGGAATTGTGTATGTAATCTGCGAATTTCGTGATACAGAAATCCACAGGGATGCGTCTCAAGAGTTTTAGATAGGTCATCCAAAGACTCCTTACTCAAGCCATCCTTAATGAAATTAATCTTATCTTTGCGGGTATTAGACACCATTCCTAACGAACGACAACGAGTATCACAAAACATACGAGCACATTTATAACAAACACACATTCTTTTGGCTCTTCACTTTTTAGCATATGTGCTCCTTCCTAACCAGGCAGATGTGAAATAAAAGAGTCAGAAGACTCACCTGCAATCAGACTCGTGCTTCAATAATCCAACGAATGTCAGTAGGACCCTTTGATCATCAGTAACCTCATCGTTCCAAGCGAGCTTTGTAGACTTTCATCAGAGATTTTTGAGGGAGAGAATGAAATTACTTGCGAAGATTTGCGAGAGCTTCTTCCATCTTGAAATGTCTTAATCTGCAAAAACTAAACACACCAAAATAAATCACACCAAATCACAATATATACAAAAATTGCATGGGTTGCCTCCCTGCGAGCGCTAAGTTTAAAGTCGTCAGCTAGACGTGACTGCCTGAATGTTATGCTGGATCTGAAAGTGTGACACTTTCTTTTTGTCGCTCAAATGATTCACCCCAGTAGTGCTTGACACGCTGACTGTTAATTTTGAATGTGTTGTTGGTATTGGGATCCAGTAACTCAATAGCTCTATATGGAAAAACCTGAGTGATTACAAATGGACCTGACCACCTTGATTTCAACTTTCCAGGGAAAAGTTTCAATCTTGAGTTGTACAACAACACATGCTGCCTTGGTTCCAACTGTCTGTGCACAATTTTTTTATCATGCCATTTTTTGGTCTTTTCCTTGTACAATTTGGCATTCTCATAAGCCTGTAGGCGAAATTCCTCCAATTCGTTGAGTTGGTGAAGTCTTTTCTCTCTTACAGCTTGTGAATCAAGATTCAACTTCTTCAGTGCCCAGTACGCCTTGTGTTCAAGCTCAACTAGCAGATGGCACGCTTTCCTAAACACCAATCGATATGGGGACATACCAATGGGTGTCTTATAAACTGTTCCGTAGGCCCATAATGAATCATCTAATTTTGTAGACCCATCCTTCCTTGTTGATCCAACAGTTCCTTCTAGGATTCTTTTGATCTCCCTGTTTGAAACCTCAACCTGTCCATTTGACTGTGGATGATAAGCTATGGCAACCTTGTGAGTAACTCCATATTTGGATAGAAGTGCATCGAAGTATCTGTTGCAGAAATGAGAGCCACCATCACTGATGATTGCTCGAGGTGTTCCGAACCGAGTGATAATATTCTTTTTCAAGAATTTGATCACGACTTTTGAATCATTGGATGACAGTGCAATTGCTTCGACCCATTTGGAGACGTAGTCTACAGCAACCAGGATGTACAGGTTTCCAAATGATGGAACAAAGGGTCCCTTGAAATCAATACCCCATACATCGAATATTTCCACTTCTAGAATGTTTTGCAACAGTCTTTCATTTCTCCTTGAAATATTCCCCGTTTTCTGGCGCTTGTCACATTGAAGAGCAAGAAGATAAGCATCTTTAAAAAGAGTGGGCCAGAACAAACCTAATTGTAGGACTTTGGCTGCAGTTTTATTTTAACTGAAGTGTCCGCCATATGGTGATGAATGACAGTGTTGCAAAACACTGTTGACTTCCTTCTGTGGAACACACCGTCTCAATAATTGATCAGCACACCGTTTGAACAGGTACGGCTCATCCCAGACATAATGCTTGGCTTCTTTGAATAATTTCTTTCATGATGAGTTGTCCATTCCAACGTCCATTTTCCTGAAACAATGTAATTGACATAGTCAGCATACCAAGGGGCATCTTTTTGTTTCATGGCAAACAGCTGTTCATCTGGAAAATTTTCTTTGATTAACAGATCTTTGTCAGCTGTTTCTCCATTCTCATGTCTCGATAGATGATCTGCCACCTGATTTTCTGTCCCTTTCCTGTCTCGAATCTCCACGTCAAATTCTTGCAGAAGAAGTATCCAACGGATCAATCTGGGTTTGGCATCTTTCTTCGTGATCAAGTATTTGATTATTGAATGATCTATGTAGACCACCACTATGGGACCCAACAGATAAGAGCAGAATTTATCAAAAGCGTACACAACTGCTAGCAACTCCTTTTCGGTGGTTGTGTAGTTGAGTAGAGTTTCATTTAGAGTTCTGCTGGAATAATAAATGGTGTGGAAAATCTTTGCTTTACGTTGTCCCAAAACTGCTCCTACAGTAAAATCACCAGCATCGCACATCACTTCAAATAGAATGGTTCAGCCTGGTGCTACAATGATGGGGGCAGAGACCAGCTTCTGTTTTAAGATCTCAAAAGCTTCATGGCATTCTTTGGTGAAGTTGAAAGGCACATCATTTTCCAGAAGATTGCAAAGAGGTTTTGCAATTTTGGAAAAGTCTTTGATAAATCTCCTGTAAAAACCTGCATGTCCAAGAAAACTTCGAATACCTTTTACTGATGTTGGTGGAGGTAGGTTTTCAATTATCCCTATCTTTGCTTTGTCTACCTCAATCCCCTTTTATGAGATCTGGTGTCCAAGATCAATGCCTTACTGCACCATAAAGTGGCATTTCTCCCAGTTGAGTACCAGGTTTGTATCTTCGCACCTTTGTAACACCTGTTCCAAATTTTACAAACAATGGTCAAAAGAATCTCCAAACATAGAAAAATCATCCATGAAAACCTCCATACTCTGCTCCAGCATGTCTGAGAATATGGCCATCATGCAACGCTGGAATGTGGCAGGGGCATTACATAAACCAAATGGCATCCTGCGGAAAGCAAAAGTACCATAAGGACATGTAAATATGGTTTTCTCCTGATCTTCTGGGGTGATGGCGATCTGATTGTATCCTAAATATCCGTCAAGAAAGCAATAGAATTCATGTCCCGCCAATCTTTCTAACATCTGGTCAATGAATGGTAGCGGAAAATGGTCATTTCTCGTGGCTTTATTCAGCTTTCCGTAGTCCATGCATACTCTCCATCCAGTCACCGTTCTTGTTGGAATCAGCTCGTTCTTTTCATTGGTAACCACAATAATTCCTCCTTTCTTCGGCACACACTACATAGGACTTACCCAACTGCTGTCTGAGATGTGGTAAATGATGCCAGCATCTAACCATTTGATGATTTCTTTCTTCACGACTTCTTTCATGATTGGATTGAGTCTCCATTGATGTTCCACTGTGGGTTTGTACTCATCGTTCATCAGGATCTTGTGCATGCAAAATGATGGACTAATGCCTCGAATGTCTGCTATAGTCCAGCCAATGGCTTTCTTGTGCTCTCGTAATACTCTCAGTAACTTTTCTTCCTGCTCCAATGTTAGTGAAGAAGAAATAATAACAGGTAATTCAGAAGAGTTTCCAAGAAATGCATACCTGAGATGACTCGGAAGTAACTTCAGCTCCAACTGTGGTGGTTCTTCAATCGAGGGCTTGATCTGGTTTTTCTTTGGCAGTTCCAAGCTTTCAACTGGTGGTGTCGCTTTGAATAGGAATGGTTTGTCAAGGTAGTTGATACATTCCAGAATTTCAGCATCTAGCTCGCTGTCAGTCATATTGGTGATGCAAGCTTCGAGTGTATCTGTGGGATTTGGCTCAGTATCCTGAACAGTACTGTCAACAACATTAACTCTGAAGCATTCTTCTTCATTTTCATCGCTCGGGAATTTCATGGCTTTGAAAACATTAAATGTAACTTCTTAGTCCTGCACTTTCATTGTCAGTTCTCCTTTTTGCACATCAATCACAGTTTTACCTGTAGCCAAGAATGGTCTCCCAAGAATGATAGGTACTTCTTTGTCTACTTCTATGTCAAGGATGATGAAATCTGCTGGAAGAATGAGTTTGTCGACTTTGACCAGGACATCTTCAACAACACCTCTTGGAAATGCTAGTGTTCGATCAGCAAGTTGCAACGAGATTGAGGTAGGCATTGCTTCTCTAATATGCAGTTTCCTGTAAATAGAAAAAGGCATCAAGTTAACACTAGCACCTAAATCACATAAAGCCTTACCGATATAATGTTCTCCAATGGTGCATGGAATTGTTAAACTACCAGGATCTTTCAACTTCGGGGGAAGTTTCCACTGAATAATGGAACTACATTCTTCCGTCAATGCTACTGTCTCGTAATCTCCCAATCTCCGTTTTCGTGAAAGAATGTCTTTCATGAATTTGACATAGCTGGGCATTTGTTCCAAGGCTTCTGCAAATGGGATGTTGATGTGCAGCTTTTTAAACACCTCCAGGAAATGAGCAAACTGCTTGTCCAGTTTGTTTTTCTGAAGACACTTAGGAAAATGTGGAGGTGGAGCGATCTGTTCTTTTTCCTTTGCTTCTTTTTCCTCCATCTGTTGCTTTGTTTCTTTTGGAACTTTCTCAGCAGTTGTTTTGGCTCCAATATCTTTGTTGATTTCAGTACCGCTTTTTAACATTATAGCATGACACTGCTCCTTCCCTATGTTCCTTGGATTTGGTTCTGTGTTGCTGGGAAGATTACCTGGCGGTCTGTAACTCTGAGCATTGGCTAGTTGTCCAATCTGATTCTCCGGTACTTTGATGGAAGCAGATTGGCTTTGAAACATAGCATCGTACCTTTTTAATTGAGTCAGCACTTATGCTATTTGTGGTTCATTTTCCTGCTCCTGGCTTTGTTCTGTTGCTGGAATCCAGGTGGTGGATAGTTCTGTTACCCTGAATTGTTGCTCCATGAAAAATTGGGATGATTCCTCCATCATGGGTTGTAGGTGTTGGAATATGGATTGTTCCCCTGTCTGTTGAAATTGTTGACAAAATTCACTGTCTCTTCAAGTTGGTTTGACTCTCGTGCTCCTCCATATGGTGAACTTGTGGATCCAGTGGTAAGAGTCTCCATGAATTTACATATTTGATCCAGTTTGGCACTGACAGCTGAATTGGCTCCACTTTCAAAAATTCCTGCAATTCTTTGGATCATGCTCCTTTCAGTTGGCCACAAGGAATTGTTGTTGGCCATTTCTTCGATTAGGTCCCAGGCTTGATCTTCTCCTTTTGCCATCAAAGCTCCTTCAGCAGCAGCATCGATTGTGGTTCTCATTATTCCAGAAAGCCCATTATAGAAAGTTTGGACTTGAAGCCATTTTGGAATCTCATGGTGAGGACATTTCCGGAGAAAATCTTTGTACCTTTCCCAAGCTTCGTAGAGAGTTTCTGAGTCTTGTTGTACAAAGGATGTGATGTCATTCTTCAGCTTTCCGATTCTGGCTGGTGGAAAGTATTTTGCGAGAAATTTGGTAGCTAAAGTGTTCCAAGTTGTGATGGAACCTGCTGGTAGTGAATGTAACCAAGCTTTAGCTCTGTCCTTCAAGGAGTATGCAAAAACACGCAGTCTCATTGCTTCTTCAGCTTCTCGGTTGTAATTGAAAGTGTCGCAAACTTCCAGGAAGTTGCTGATGTGGGCATTAGGATCTTCAGTTGCATTCCCCCCAAACTGAACTGACTATTGAATCATCTGAATGCAAGTTTTGATGTCACCCGCATTTGCTGGTAATGGAGGAAATACAATACATGAAATGAGTCTGTCAACCACCGGAATGGTTCTGTCTCGAATGGGAATTGGTGTTGCAACCTCTAAAGGTTCAGGTTCCATGTTAACAATTCCTTCTTGGCCTTCTCGCCGTTCCCTTCTCAACTGTCCAAAAACTTGACCGGTGTGAACACACACGTATAATGCAAGCGTTCGTATCGTTCAAGTAGTATAAAAAGTATCGATCCCACGAGGACTTAATACCTAAGCTATTAATTTTATGAGGTCAAATGATTACTAGTATCTAATAGGTTGATTGATTGATTTGAAATGGTGACGATTCTAAATTTAAAAGCAAGTAAATAAAATTGTCAAAAGTAGGTTTTAAGAAAATTCAATATTAAAAACTATCTAAGGTTGTGATTTCTTCCAATATTATTTAAAGATGAAATGGTTATCTTATAGTTGGGTAATATATTGATTTATTAACCTGGAACACTAAATTATGTAAAAGCCTCTTCCGATGGTCAATTACAAATACCCAGTATGACTCAATTGAACCATATGTCTATATCAACCAAATTACCTGGATTCATTAAGATTAAGTTCCAATTAAGACTACCCTCGCCCGACAGGTATATTCATATCCTGTAAGGAAATCTATTAAAGGGTTATCTATCCTCAAGGAAGATCGTGGGCTATTGAGTCTAAGGTCTTAAACTTAAAATCCTTATGTCTAGTTCATTTTAAGTTTACCTAGTCAATTTTATTAGTGGCCAGTTAATAAAAAGCATTAAGATTAAGGCTCAATAAATAAATCTTTATATTACCCAAACTATAATTTAACCCCTTATAAACCGGTGATATTAAAAGTCATCACAACCCCAGATAACTAATTTAGTTACAACACATAACTAAGGCTAGTAAAATAAAAGACATAAAGTAAAAATGCCAAAAGTAAAATGCGGTAAAGTAGAAATTGAAAAGTAAAATAAAATAAAATGAAATGCTAAGGTAAAATGAATTACTTTTACTATTTACTATTTTAGATATCTCCCATTAAATAATATATAAACTTGTGATAATATTACCAACCAGCCATATAGGCGGTAACCTGATTAAGTCAAATTAAGTCCAACCAGCCATTAAGGCGGTAATATTTGTCCATAATCCAGCCATAAAGGCGGAACCAAAATAAACCAGCCATAAAGGCGGAACCAAAATTAACTTGCTATATAGGCGGAACCAAAATTAAATTACCAACCGACCAATATGGCGGTATCCTTGATTAGTCAGGTTTAAACCAGATTAAAATGAATTACCAACCGACCAATCTGGCGGTATCCTTTTTAAGTCAAATATTAAATAGTTTTTATATTATATTAAAGGGAGATTAATCTAAATAGCAATAGTAAAAGAATTATCTTTCACCCTAGCAGGGGGAAGTTACCTTATCATGGTAAATAGTAAAAATTATAAAAATAAAGAAAGTAAATTACTATTATTACAAAACGTAATTAAAATTTAATTATAAAACTTAAATTAAAAGAAACTAGAGAGAGAAACTCCCTATTTACATCAAAGAAATGAGAGAATGGTACAATTGAAACTGAAATCTCGAGCTCAATTTATAGACCCCGGTAGGCCTCCAGCGTCGCGACGCCAGCTTCTTTTGGCGTGGCTTGCTAAGGGCTTGACACATGGCAATTCGGATAAGAAGATAAGGCGACACGTGGCGAGGCGGCTAACAACTCAATTATTATGCTGACGTGACGCTAACGTGGCGATGGCGACTGTCGGCACCATAAGATTGCGACACGTGGCACTTCGTGATTGGCTGATGATGACATGGCGATGAGGTGGCATATTGACTTGGTCAACTGATGATGTGGACGCTGACGTGGAGTGACACGTGGCACATGTGGCAATGGGGATTGTCGGCACCGTAGGATGATGACACATGGCACGGCGTACGTTAGGATATCGGCTGTGATGGTGACACGTGGCACGGCGCACGTTAGCAAAGTCAAACTTCTCAAATTCTGACCCGTTGACCCGACGCACATTAGCATGACCCGGTGCATGTTAGGCGTCGCGACGCGCCAAAATTACCAAAATGCCCTTTTTCCAATTTTTACTGTTTTGCTCCAAATCACCTCCAGAATGTCCTGAAACTTTATTTATCTACAAAATAACACAAAACACATCAAAATATTCACAAAACTCAAGAAACTATACAAAATACTAAGTTAAATGAGTGAGAAATAGTGATAGATTTACCACTCATCACATATAAAAAACTTTATATCAAATATAACAGAGACTACTACCACTGCTTTCATGGAGAAAAGAAGACTTAGGTAAATCTTTTACCTCACAAACATCTCATTATTACATTAATAACGATAATGACTTTAGGATATATAACACTAGAAAGAAATATGTACGCTCCCACTAACCCTACTATCACATATGTATTCTCTATGCTTTGATAAAATCAGACAATTTGACTGTTATCAAAAGTATAAAATATAGATTTCCGGAAAGCTTATCTGAGTCTACAGTAGGCTCTATAAGCTGGTATATCAAACTGTGATCTTAACAGAATACAAACTCCAGGGCTATTCTAGAATGAACTCTTCAAACAAAGAAATCAAAATGGACCTCTTCTTCGAATAAACCATTCAGGAACGCCACTTTGTATTCCTAGTTAAAATACATAGTTTAATATCAACACTAACCAAAAGATCCTTAATTGTCCAATTAGTGTGATTAGAGACATTTTTCCTCAGAATCTACAATATATTGCTAAGTATAACCTTTCTCACTGTCATACTATAAAGGTCAAACCTTTAACAAGCTCAATTTACTTTTTCTGCGCAAACAATTTGCACATTTTATGAAAAATTCATAATGAAAGCTTAATCAAGTTCCAAACTTGATCGTAGTAAGCCAAGAAAAATCTTAGATTTATTTTTTAATGCTAACTTCTGAAATCGATATCAAATATCGCTCCCACTATAAGTTATAGGATAATTTTCTTCGATAAGAAAATAGAAGAACCATTAAGTAACAAATACTTCGCAAATGATTTTGACATCCTATTGGACTTATATGGAAGATGTCTAAGGGTATTTTCATCTTATTAATTACGTAGTTCCATTTATAGTTTATCACTCTCACATTTGACTTCAATAAGTCAAGTCTTTTCTACTATCGTTAATATCTGATGTTACACACCAAGTAATAAAATAATTTTATTACTCGGGATCATAGAAAAGATATTCTATCAAATATAATATAATATTTTATTAAATAGAACAAATGATAAAGTTTTACTTGTACCTCCGAGGCGCAAATACTCTCAATTATATAACCATTTTACATAAGAAAAATTCAAATCTCAAACTTTTCAAGATTCGAATTTTCTACCTATAAATTTAATATATGTAACTGTAGAAACTAATGGAACATTAATTAAAATGATGAATTAGTGTTACTGAAGCATATCCCCAAGAGTATTGAAACTAATTCGGTAACACTCAATATCAAACGAATCAAATCATATAAGAGTCGATTCTCCCACTGACCAATTCTATCGCGATGGAATCGTAAAAGAATAATATTGAGCAAGAATCGCATTCATTAAATAACCTTAGAACTAATTGCCATAAATTCATATGTTTGATCATATCAAACATCTTTGAACAATTCAAAGACTCATGATGAATTTTAAAGATACAGTTTTCAAAATTTCAAATTGAATATCTTTGAACCAGTCAAAATATTCTATTCGTGTTTCATCAGAAACATATTGAAAGTTCTCGAACCATTCAAGATGTTCAATATGTATTCTTTTAGAAACATGCAACTAAGTCATGACAACTCATTAACTAAGTTACAAAGTAAAGAAAACTATCCAAGGTAATTTATAATTCATTAAACTACATACACTTCATGTATCAGTTTAATAAATCTTGTGGTCCAATGACAATCATTAGCTAAATGAGATTTAATCACATTCCGGAATACAATATTCATTAGATGGATAAAGATATAGGGTGTGATCTCGTATCAGACCATCCTTTACCATATGGAATAAGCATCTAATGTTTAAGTGATAAAATATCATAAAGCACAGTTCTAAATTATTTAGTTAACCGAATATTTTTCTTAATGTTTATATCTTCATCAATGACACTACTAGTCATATTAAAATATGAAATAATTGTTTATAAAGAACAAGTAACTATCCAATAGTCTCAAATTCTGATATCAAATATCAAAACAATCATTAAATACTATTTTAAATAACTAGACGGGAGATCTGATATCCAATACTTATAATTGTAATATTGTGAGAATTCATATTCTCTATACACAACTATACACATCTCATTTCTTTAGCTTTATAATTTTCCTTCAACTATTCACAACAATTGTAAATAATTGATTATCAAACTGTGTGAGACACATTACCTTTAAAGGTCACCAAAGCCAAGAAACGTCATTATCAGATAAACAAATACCTAATGGGGTTTTCTTAATGCTAGTCAAGAATCTCGAGACATGAACAAATTCACGTCAATTGTTACTGCAAAAGAAACTATTCTCTCTAGACTATTATATCTTAAAACGAATATCTATTTAGATAACCTAATGTGACTTAGTAACTAAGTCACTAACCATCTTGATTTTTCAAGAAAATCATAATAATAGTTCCCGATGGTTTTGACTAATCTAACAATATCCAAGCCTACTCTTAATCTAGAACATATTCTAGAAATCTGCAACCATAAGTGAAGTTACAAAACATATAGATAAATATGCATGCAGTGGATTAGAAATTTAATTCTATATACACAACTTAATAAAGAAAACATTAGTGGCCTTTTTCACAATATTACACATTGCTTTAGTTATGGATTTTTAACCCAGTAGTGTCTCTCACTACTTTACATAATACAGTAATCCACAATAGAAAACGGGAATCCAATAATTAAATTGAATTCCATAGTGAGAAGTGAACCCTATGAATATATTTCGACTAACTGCTTTGGCATGTTCTCGCCTACGTATATTCACAGGTAGACAACTCATTGTCAATCACATTCACTGTGACTCCTACTTTTGGTCCTGACCATTTCTCGTTATGACAGCTTTGGCACGTTCAAGATTTCCACTTTCACTTGAATTTGTCTCTTATCATTTAAGTTCTACCGGTGTAAATGAACTACCATCAGCCATAACTGCACAGTTTTGGCACGATACAGCTACAGCATCAAGAAAACATTTGCATTTGTACTGACAAGGCGGACCAAGAAACAAGTATTCCTAATACTAGTTACTTTAATGTCTTATTTAAGCGGGGATATCCTAAAGAGGGTTCTACTCTACATCAAATGTAGATTTTAATTTAGATCAATTTCTCAACAGTTTAATTCTACCTGGGAAAAAAATAACTTAACTTAACCATTAAATCTGCGTTATGTTTTCCGTTAACGTAAAACCGAAAAGGTAAGAAACATCTAAATTACATGCATGTGCAAATATCAAAATTGGATTATAAATCATATATCAAGCATGAAAAATGTAATGGATGAAGGATCAGACCTGCTCTGATACCATTTTTGTTGGGGTTTTAGCGCGGGCGCATCGGAAGCTCGCGGTTTTGGAAAAATCACAACTTAAAAACTTTTAAAACTACCAAATAAATTATTCAATATCCAATATGAATAATTCATTCATATTTCACCTAAACATATTTATTCGATATCAAATAACGACATAAATAGGTTAGAAACATCGTGAAACATTTACGAAAACGTTTTTCCGCAAAATGGCATAAAACATATTTTTGTCCGAACCGACCAACCAATACACATGAGGGTTGCCCAGGTCAGCCCCATAGTACTTGGGACAGTTCATGGGCTGCCCAAACAGTGGTCAATTCACTGTTTGGACAGCAGACACCTGGTAAGCCTGAAACTCACCCGGTAACGCTGGTTTTCACCGTTTTCGCATATTTCAACTCCGAAACAATTTTCGGCAATTGTTCTAATGTCAAAAATACATCAAATAAATTTATATAACATACTTTTCATCACCAAAATCACAGAAATTCCAGATCTGATTTGGTAACTAAAAATATCATTTTTCATGCTTTAAATCTAATTTTCTCAACATTAATCATATTAATAATCACACCAACCAAAGTCACCACAAATGAAGAACTAAAGAACAATTCTAGGAGTTACAAGAGTGTTCATAGCACTCTAGAATGGAAACAAGTCATCAAATGACAAAATTGAACTAATATTACATTAATATTATTCAATCAAACTTCACACATGCATCTAGCCTCCAAATCCATCCTCCAAATCAAAAAGGCCCAAAATCAAAGAAAGGAAGAAATCCTAGAACTTGTCTAGATGTTGAAGAATAAGAAACAAACTTTCTAAGTTTAAGAGTTATGAAGATTACCTCCAAATCTCCTAATTTCCTTAAACTTTTTCTTGATTTCTTCACTTTCTTCTTTGTTTCTTCAAACAAATTTTTGGGTGCTTTAATGCTTGTTAGGTTCAGTCATGGAGGTCTTATGAATGAGAAAATAAAATTTTCTCACTTTAAATACTAAGGATAACCGACTTTAGGGGAAGGAATAAGGGTATTTTGGTCATTTGGTCAATTAATCTAATTAATTATTACTAATAAGCTTTAAGTTAACCAATCCAATTTGTATACTTCAAGATTAAAAGAAGCATGCCACATGTAACCAATAATAATCCAACATATTTCATAACAATTATGTAATATTAAAATAATTTAATTATCTAGATATTTAACATGTAAACATCTAAATAACTAATTAATGTGATTATTATTATATATGTATTTTTATTTACATTAAATAAAAAATGCATATATTAATGGCATGTGTCAAAATCTCATTTGACAAATAATTAATATGTATCAAATTAAATTTTGTATCAAATACAAATACACATTAATTATCAATTGACTGAAATGCCCCTAATACATGTATTTTCGTTTAACCATTTAAACGACTCGAATTAACTCATTTAATTTGGTGAAGTATTATGACTAATCTATATTATTCATAATGCGTTGCCCAAGTGCTCAACGAGTACACTTCATATTGTGGGACTCTCTAAGTTTAGGTTTATGTGTCATAGAATCCAATTTCATGTTCATAATCCACCCACTCGTGAATTATGACGACCACGGACAGTCTCGCTAAACTATGCAAGTCGAGGTCATTGTATACGTATAATCCCTCCGTCACGGGCTATCAATATTATACCGGGGATAGACATAAGAACGTCAAATCCCTAAGGTATAATATAATACACTTTCAAATTTACGATCTCTAAAAAACACTCTGAACTCGCTTCCGAAGTATACAAAGTGTTAGGATTGGTGCTCTTAGCGCCAATTTCTTATGTATTTCCCTGTAAATACCTTTGTAAATATTTTATTAATGAATAAAATAAACAGTTTCTATAATATGAATTCTTTTATTATATGGTAAAGACGTAAATGACCTTGATTTGTTATGATACAGTTGCAAAAGCGTAGCAACTGACATTGAGCAATATCATAACAATATCATTTTTAACTGTTCATGGTCAAGGTTTACAATTACTTGGTCAGTATGTCAACTCGTTGAATCGGTACGTGTCATATATTGGAATATTAGATTCCAATTGTTTCTCAATGAACCATGAGTCTCGAGAGACTCGTATAGACACGTAGGTGTTTATATCAGATAAACATTGAACGACTCACCGAAGATTCTTAATAGATGGTACACCAACGTCAATAAGAATCTTCTTGGGTTGAGTGAGCATAGTGATCCTTCAACTTGAGCTACCATTATGGATGTATGAGGTATCCTCCACACTTTGATGGCAGTCACGTCACCGATCTATTTAGATTATATCTCCGCCTATTCATTGGTTGTGGACTGACCCTCAGGATATCTTGTGCGTATCAAGATAGAATCCGTCAGTTTTGTGTAAAGAGCATAGGTATCCATTATGGAATTAGCAATCTGTTAAATTCATGGGCCTGTGGTGCGCTGTAGAAATAAGTTTTGAGTGCTATTAAGAGATTACTAATAGAATCGTCGATGGGATTATACCTATAGAGATTTGACATTTATATCTATATCTCTGGGATAATCCGGATACCTGTGACGGATTCAGAGATTTTATTTATATTCGTCATAATTTACGGGTGGGTAGATTATGGACACGAAATTAGATTTCGTGACGGATATGCATGAACCTAGAGAGTATATATCACTAATGAAATATACTCGTAGGGCACTAGGGTAACTTTTATAAATAATACTGATTATTTATAAGTTGTTTAACGGTTAAACGATAATACATGCGTTTCGAATCTTTCGGCCATTTATTAAATGTCAAATTGTGATATTTGATATTTATAATTAATATATGTATTTTGATTATTTAATTTAAATATAATACATATATTTAAGATATTTGTATTTAATTATTTGATTATTCAAATGTTGAATAATTAAATTAGTTAAATGATAAATATCTTTTACTTTTTTTAAAGTAAGCAAATTTGCAAATTTTAATTGGATTAAATGGCCAATTTTGGTTGGATTAAATGGAATGATTTAATTGGTACATTTTTGTTATACATTAAATGGTTTAATGAATTAATATCATAAATTTATTAAAGCTTATACATTTAATTAATTGAAAATAAATGAAATACTTGGCCATTATTTTTCCTCCTTTTTTCGGCAATATTGGGAAAAATATATAAGCCATCTTTTTCATTTTTGTTTCATAATAAAAGAACCCTAAATCAAATACAAAAAGGAGTTTGAGAGAAAAGAAGAAAGAAAGCAAAAAAAAAAGGGCTTGGAAATCTTGGGATTTTGTAAGTTTTTCTTACTTTCTTCTTTATGAAAAATGTTTCTAAGACTCTAGGCTTCAATATGTGTAGCTTAGATTTTTCTCTACTCTTTTATGGTTGTATTTTGATGGTTGGGAACTTGATTGAAAGATGGAAGCATGTATATGTATTAAGATTGCATGAAATTATTTCTTAAGCATTCGTTTTGCCATTTGATGGTGAGTTGTCATTCTAGAGTTACTTAGCCACTCATAAATGACCTAAAATTTTTCTTGAGTTGTTTCATGATGGCGAGACTTGTTTGGTGTGGTGGGAATTGAATTAAAGTGTTGAATTTAATTAATTTGGTGTTAATTTGTCAATTTATTGAAATTGTAAAATTAAGGTTCATAACCCACTCCAAATTTGAGGCTTTTCATATATGTGATGTAATTTGATGTATATATGATATATATTAAATTTGAGAATTTTTGGATTTGATCTTGACATGTTTTGAACATAAAGGACCAAATTATAAATTCTTGAAAATATGAGGACCACTCAGTAATTTCTGGAAAATTAGTTTTCTTGAGATGCATATTGTATTTTCATGTATAATACATGTATAAATCATTTTGGGATTGATTTGGAATCAATTAGAATTGTATTTACAATATAGGACTAAAATGATTAAAATACAAAGTTTAGGGGCTAAACGGCAATTTATGAAAAATCTGATTTTTGTGTAAAAATTTCAGTTTTTAAGGATTGAGTATTACCCAAGAAAAATTATTGAAATCGAAAAATTTTAATTTTCCGCGTTCCGCTGCGTTTACTCGAATTGCTGCCCAAAACCCCAACAAAAATTGTATCAAAGCATGTCTGAACCTTAACACACGATATGAATATTAGGGGTGGGCGCGGTTCGGTTTGGTTCGGTTTTTGTTAAAAACCGAACCAAACCATATTTTACGGTCCGGTTTTTTTGTCTTTAAAACCAAACCATTAAATAACGGTTTGGTTCGGATTGAAAATTTTTTAAACCAACGGTTTACGGATTGGTTCGGTTCGGTTTACGGATTATTAATGTATGATATATGTATTCTGTTATATGTTTGCAATATTGCAAAGATATTTTTTCGTGTAGCAGTATGATTGAAACAGAGGTGATTTTGCAAAGTTTTGATTTGAAACAGTCTCTTGCTGCTTACACTATTTGTGACCCTAGCAGTATCTTTGCCAAAATATTGCAAAGATATAATATCATTCTCTTGCTGCTTACACTATTTGTGAAATGATAACATGATACTCCCTCGTGTTTTGTTCATTTCTGTGATATTGCATATTTATCCATTGGAATTGTTGTTGCTCGATAAGAGAATTTTCATGCTTCCTTGTTTTATGTCAATTGATTGCGGAGAGAAATGGAGTCCAGTGCTTCTAACTTTACATGCAGTAGTAGTAGCAAGCACAAAGCAATTCATATATATAGATGAAGATTTAAAATTCATCAAACACCCCACAACAGAGAAGTTCCAACAATATGAGTGCAGAAAGTACAAAGATTTAAAATTTTCATGCTTCCTTGTTTTGGTCACAGTATTATACGAGTGCAGTAAAACATCATCACTGCAGAACCTTTTTTTTGACTTCATCAGAGTGCTTAAGCTCTCGCATTTCCTTTTATGAACAAAAATTAACAATTACATACACCATTTTAGACCACACTTGCAAATAAGCAGGAAAAAACTATTATTTCTTTCTGCCAAAATGTACATTACTCGACTCCCTTTTCATAATTAAGAATCAATGGCCTCTGTCTTAACTTGGTTGCAATGAAAATATTTGGTTACAGAACTGCACAGGCGAGCAAACATAACTTGGTTGCAATGGAAATAACTTGGTTGCAATGGAAATAACTTGGTTGCAAAAGAACTAACTTGGTTGCAATGGAAATAATTAGGGTTAGATACTTAGATCTGATAATTTGATTATTAAAAAAAAAACAAATATCAAACCTGAAGTAGAGGATGGCGATTGATAACAGGAGCAGGCGAGCAGCAGTCCGGCGACGGCCAGAGAAACAGGAGCAGGCGAGCAGCAGTCCGGCGACGGCCAAAAAACTTATTTTTGGTAGAATCACGGCGTCGGTTCCTTGAATTAGGGTTTTGTTAATCTATCCCTTCTTCTTAATTTGCGAGAGAGACGGATGAGAACCTGAAGCCTGTGTGAGTTTGGTTAAAAACGGCGTCGGTTAAGTAGAAGTTTTTTGAAAAATATTTCGAACATTACTAGGTTTTGGTAGAATCACGGCGTCGGTTAAGTCCGGCGACGGCCAGAGAAACAGGACCAGTCGAGAGAGATTCAGATGTGAAGAAAATTTAGGGTTTTTTTAATTAAAACTTAAGAGTGATGAGTACTGATGACTGATGAGCATTGAGCAGCAGAGGAGAGTTTTTAGTCTTTAAGATGTGAGGGAAAATTTAGGGTTTTTTGAATTAAAACGGTTCGATTCGGTTTAACAGGTGCGGTTCGGATTCTCACCTAAACCGAACCGTAAACCGTTTGAGGTGGGTCAATCCGAACCGTAAACCGAACCGTTAGAAAAAAAACCGTAAATTCGGTTCGGTTTGGTTCGGTTTACGGTCTGGTTCGGTTCGGACGGTTTTTTTGCCCACCCCTAATGAATATGCCTTTAAATTCAATATTTAATTATGTTCTTACTTTATACATGCTTGTATTTATTTAATTTGATTAAATTAAATACGTAACATCTTTGCGGAAAAATCCATATTTAATAAGGTTTTAAAAGTAATATGTATTGGATGCATATTTTTTGGTCCGTCTTGTCAATACTGTTTATGGGTATTTATTCTATGGCTGCATCTGAGATCGTGCCAAAGCAGTGAGGGTGTAGTTGATAGAAATTTATCCATACTAGATGTATATGTGAAACTAGATAAATTCAAGTGAAAGCGGGAATCCTAAACGTGCCAAAGCTGTCAGGACTACGCAAGTATCTTGAATTTATCATTGAAAAGTTTAACCTTGGTACGCCTCCTTGTGAACGTGCCAAAGCTGTTAACGAGAAACAACCAGGACCGGAACCCAGGAGTCACTAGTGAGTGATTAACAATGAGTTGTCTACCTAATGAATATACGTAGGCAAAATCGTGCCAAAGATGTGAGTCGAAATATATTCATGGGATCCACCTTTCACTATTATATTAATTTGATTAATTATTTATTTGCATTATGTTTGGTGATTACAGTATTGCATGTAATAGTGTAAGGGGAATTTTTAGATTAAAATCCATGATCTATTTATGCTTTGTTTATTTTATATTATATGAAACTGTTTAGTCTACTAATCGTTTTTCGCTATCTATATGATAGATTTATGATGGTGGCACCTGTTTCTAATCCTTTTGCTCGTATACTTGATACGAACAAGCTTAAAAACGTCGGAAACTTTACATATTGGGACTTGGATCTAAGAATTTTTCTTGGGCCTGAGCAAATAGAATATGCGTTAAAAGGTCTGTTGCCACTTGCCATAGCAGATGATGCTACACAAAAGGAATATGAGACTCTCCAAAAGTGGATAGATGATGATAAGAGGGTCAAATCATATATTCTCAGTTCCTTGGCACCGGAGCTTAAGAGGTAATTTTGGATTACCTGACGCATATACTATGATGATGCGACTGAGAGAGTCTTTTATGAACCAATAATAGGTCTCGGTTCATAAAATTACAATGGAATTATTCCATGCAAAACTTGAAGAGGGACAGGCTGTGAGCCCTCATGTACTTAATCTTATTGATCTGATCGAATAGTTGAGGCGCTATAATTTCCCTCTGAATGACACTTTCGGACGAAGTGTCATACTTGGATCTCTCCAGCATCATACCGCCATTTGTAATGTATTTCAATATGAATGGTATTAGTTGTTCTAATCAGGAGCTACATAAGATGTTACAAAACTACGAAGGAAGATTTAAGGAAGGGAGTACCGACTCGCCTTCCTAAACCCACTGTTCTTCCTGCTTCCTCCCAATCTAAATAGAAAGGGAAGAAGAGAAGAAAGGTACGAATCTTCCACCACAAGATAAGATAGCTAAATCAAAGAGAGCTGCCGAAGATAAATGCCACCACTGCTGCAAGATTGGCCACTGGAAAAGGAATTTTCCTGAAGATTTGGTGCAAATCAGGAAAAAAAAAAAAAGCATCTTCTTCAGGTACTTTCGTTTTCCCGTTATTGATATCTCATTAGCTTGTAAGCTATATCATCCATTGGATTTTGGATTCTGCTTGTCCAATTCAATTTTGCAATTCATTGCAGGTGCTGAAGGAAAGTAGACGACTGAAATCTGGGGACATATAGTTGCGTTTCGGGAGTGGCAACTCTCTAGATGCAGTTGCTGTGGGCTTATGCGAGATTCCCCTACCTATTGGGAGTCTTTTTTTGCATGACTGATTTTTTATACCGGGATGTGTTGCGAATATTGTGTCACTTTTTGTATTAGATACGGAATGACATAACAGAAATATTAAGAATTGTTCTTTATATTTATATGATAGATATAATCTTCAGATACTAGTTTATCCAAATAAGCATGGTCATTACATTTTGCATACCTCACAAGATATCTTTAATGTTGGAATTAATAAACGTATAGTATCTGATATAAATAATACTGAACTGTGGCATATGAGGTTGGGTCATATTGGCGTGAAATGCCTCATATAAAGACACACAGTAAATCATTCTCTCCTTTTTTATCACGAAATAATAATAGGTAAGAGCAATAAACACAACCTATTGTACACAGAAAATCATACAGTAACGGCAATATCATGCGTAATATTCTCCCCATTACTAATGGCACATCTCAGTTAGTAAAAATAAGTACATGGGAAGAAGAGTAGACAAAATTGAGAGACTGAGAGGGGAAAAATATTGAAAAAAAAAATCCATTCATTGGCTTTTATGAATTTTGCTCACCTTAACCATTCTTTTCCATGTGATTTTATTTTGTTCCAGGATTATCGTCACATTGATCTTGTCATTTTTATCTATGATCCGGCTTCGGATTCGAGGTCGAATCCTTTTCAAGAGAGGGAGCATGATGTGATCCAGAATGAGCTCTATTTTTTGGGCCAAGTTAACTTGAAGTTGTGGCTGATTGCATGGCTTGGTCAGATTGGTGTATTTGGGCCTTTTTGGTGGATTTGGAAGATTTCTTGGGTTCTGGAATTTGGTCCATGCATGAGATTTTATATGAGGGCTTTATTATGTCTAAGGAAAGAATGGAATGGGTTTTGGACGTGCATGGGCTGCCTTGATTGGTTTCAGGCTTAATTTACGAATGGCGTGATTTATGCAGTCTTCGTATTTTAGACATAACTTTCTCATATGATGTCTGATTTTAGTGATTCAAGTAGCATTGGAAATAAGACTCATGGATATATAACTTTGTTGGTTACATCAAAGTCCAAATCAGAAGCCTTCTTGGTCAAAATACAGAAGCAAGTTATCCCTACAGCTTTTATGTTTTATATTTTTAAGGTTATGTGATGTTTAAGTGTTGAGCTGAATTTTAATTGAATTAGAAAGCCCATGCACGAAATTTTAAAGTATTTTATGTGTTATTGGGTTTATGTTACTTGGAGTTTATTATATTTTGGTAGAATTAGGGCTAGCCATCTATTTAAAGGGACATTATTCATTGTAATTGATAATTAATTAAGAACATATTTTTTACAAAATAAAGTGACTCGTATCATCTTGAGGGAGTGGATTCTTCCTTGGTTCTACGGAATAAAAGCTTATCAACACGTGGCAAGTGTTGTGGCGTTGTATCACTGTTCAAGATTCTCCAAAGAAATAAAGAAATGTTCTTAAGGGCAAGGTTCCTAAAGGGTTGGACTTGATCTTGGAATGATTTTGTTCTTATGAAAAATCAAGATTCGCGGTTCTTGGGACTTAGAACACGTTGAAGGGTTTGTTTGGCTTGTTCCAGGTAGGTTCTTATCAGTTGGTATTCAGAGCTTTGGTTGTAGAGTAGGTTATATCTTGTAGCTTGTGTCTTTTTAATTTTTTTTCTTTCTTTTTTTCTTATGTTTTTTTTTTCTCTGAGTCATTTTTTTTTTTTTTTTTTTGGTTCTTGGACTGTTGCATGTGTTGGAGTCAATTTCTTTTTTAAATCAAAGTAGATTGCGCCAACCAAAAAAAAAAAAAAAAAAAAATCAATTTTCATTCTGGTCACTTTTAATTTCATCGTGCGTTTGTGTGTTTGATTTTGCATCACTTTTAATTTCATCAAGAAGTTTATGCCTTTTTCTTTTTTTTGAGTCATTTTTTTTTAAAAAAAAAATTCATTATTAGTCTGTTTCAATCTTGGTTGTGTTGGTTTCGAATATCTAAACACAAAAAAGAAAATTGGACTGAAATTAAATCCATTCTAATTCGTGTCCTTTTAATTTCATCGTGCGTGCGTGTCTTTGCTTTTATGTTAGTGCTTGTTTTAGTTTCTTCGATGTCATCTTTTCTCTCTTCTTCAGCGAAAATTATATTATGTGCCGGGTGTATATGTCATCTCTCTCACAGCAAGCGGGCCCTATAACTGTGTGGGGGCCCGCCTGCTGTGAGAGAGATGACATATACACCCGGCATATGATATACCACCTCTTCAGTGGCTCATTAAGTTTTTGTTTTTATTATTTTTTTACATATATCTTCATACCTCTTCGTCTGTTGCTTCTCAATCCCAAAAAAACATCTTCGTATTTTGTTCATTATTGCTCATCTCTTGCTCAATTTCGTGCCACAACCGAAAACAAAACAAAACAAAATGACAGCCAAATCAGATTTGGTTAGAGATAACGTGTTTGGGCATTACAGATTGACCTTAAATATTCAAGGACGAATCTTCTTCAAGAAAGGGGGAATGATATGATGCATGGAGCGTCAAAAAAATAAGCCTCGAAGTATGGATCCAAGCATCCAAGGAAGAAGCCCAATAATCCATTCACGTTATTTGGAAATGAAAGGGATCTAAGATACACAAGCAAAGGCCTCCCAAAAGGGGGTTCATGTTAGTGTTTATTTTAGAATGGATCGACTGTTAGTGCCCTAGGTTTTAATGTTAGCGTTTATTCTAGAGTGGGCCAAATGTTAGGGGCCCAAGATTTTATTTGTAATGAGGATATTACCTAGAGTTATTTTTGGTTTTTTATTTATTAAAATTAGGCAAGACTGTCATTAATAAAATGGGATGAATGTTTAACCTTAAAAAATTAATATTGTCGTTAGGCACATTGGTGGTGAGGCTATGGATGGCTAACCATGGAAGAGTGGATTCTCTTCAAAACTTATCAAAGGAGGTTGCTGTTATTTGTGGCGTTTCAAGCAATTAGGGTCGTGAGGCTTGGCTCTTCACGAGGTTCTAATCTCCAAACCTCGTTATGCTTTCCTGGGCGCTCATAATAATCTTTTATGGGTTTCACGGGCTTTGTTTCCGCGGAGTTCACATCAGTTACGTGGATAACAATCTCTTGTGGGTTTGCTTGGCTTTGCTCTAGGTAGATTTTCATCACTAGCTGATATCAATCTGATCCAGATAATGATCAATGGACAACTGTGAAATATATCTTGAAATATCTTAAGGGTACTAGGGATACATTTCTGATATATGGAGAAGATGAGCTACAAGTTAAGAGTTATACAGACTCCGACTTATAAGGAGATCCAGATGTTCGAAAATCTACATCATGATATATATTTACCCTTAACGGTGGTGTGGTTAGTTGGCGATGTTCAAAGCAAGGCTCAACAGCTGACTCCACCACTGAGGCGGAATTTATAACGACTTCAGAAGCTGCTAAAGAAGCTGTATGGATTAGAAATTTATCACAGAACTTGGCGTTATGCCTAGTATTGCAGATTTGATCCCGTTGTACTGTGATAATAGCGGAGTCATTATGCAAGCTAAAGAGCCGAGAGCGCATTCCAAGTCAAAGCATGTGGAAATGAAATACCGCGTAATTAGAGAGATTATTGAACAAAAAGACACAGTGGTCATTAAGGTTCAAGGACTAGACAACATAGCAGACCCACTTACAAAGGCCTTACCTCCTAAGTTATTCGATAAACATGTATAGGAGATGAGACTGCAGTACCATTCATATTGGCACTAAGAAAGTGTGAGTTTGTTGAAGTTGTTGCTTGGAGTGCCAATTCAAACAATGTATTGTAAATTTTTTTTTATTTATTAATAAAATATCTACATTTTCAATTCATACTAATGGTATTGTCATTATGCGTATTAGATTGATGTATATATATGCTAAGAATGACATCGACCTTAGAATAGTCTTGTAGTAATATTGGACATTAAGTGGTCTGACATTGAGATAAGTATTACTATTGTAAACTATTTTTAAAATATATATATTCATAGTCGTTGGTTTTGGAATACGGTCGAATTCCTATAACCTTGAAGACTAGCACATGTGGTAAATTGGAATTGCAGTTCCAATGGTTTAAACCCGATGTACCATAAGCTTTGGAAACTCGTATAGACATGTGGGAATTGGTTGGACATAATACTGAATAACTCACATGTGATTCTTAATAGTTGGAAGTACACACCACCGTCAATAGGAATCTCCTCGAGTCAAGTAGCATATGTAATCCTTTGACTATAGGATAGCATTGCTTTTGTGTGAGATCATCGACACTTTGATGCCATGTATGTCAAAAACCTTTCATGGTCTGGCCTCTAGATATTTGTTAGGTGTGGACCGATGCACTCAGTAATCAAGTGTGAAGCAATATAGATCTGTCGACCCGTATGTGTACCATAAGGGGTTTAAGTATCCATGTAAGTAAAGTCACGATTCTTAAAGCTTTGGCCAAAGTCGATCACCTAGGGTGGATTGCATCAGTTATGAAGAATCGTGGACATGTCGACATGAGATGTGCACCTCGAAAACTTGATGGTGTATTCTATGTTTCTAAGCATAACTCGGATAGCCTACGACAGATGGATTGTTAAACATATATTTTGACCTCGACCTGTATAGTTCAGAAAGGTCACTCGTGTTCTTTGCGAATTCAGAGGTTGTCGAATTACGTACATATTAGCTAGGCATATATGACGAACGTGTCTGAACTTAGAGAGTCTCAATATGAAGTGTGCTCGTTGAGCACTTGGGTAGCCGATTAATTTTGATAAAAGATAATATTCGATATTATAATTATCAACCAAGATAATCAATGTTATTGGATGACGTTGATTATTTTATTTGACCTAATTGAATTAATTGGATTAATTCAATAATTACACAAGGGTTCAATTGTAAAATCATAATTGTCTCTACCACTTGAGGATAATATGGTAATTGTAAGTATGTAATAATATGTGGTTTTGGCTTAATTTAATTGGATTAAATCAAAGTGGCAAACATTGAACTAATTCATTTCCTAATCATTGTCTTGATTTAATTGTATTAAATTAAAGTAGTAGACAATGGAGATTAGTCACATCTAATTATACATATTTGGAAAAACTAGATTAAGCCCACATGAAAGTTGATTAGAACTTTTATTAATTAAAAATTACCTAAGTTTTGCTATAAATAGCAAGCTTTAGGAAGGTTTTAATTAAGCTCGAGAAAACTAAGTACAAGCAATTCTTGGAGAAATTAGCCCAAGTTAGAAAAGTGTTAAGAGACGCTTTGTGAGGTCTCTACAACATTTCATCTAGGACAAATCAAGATCGGATCTTGGAGTGAAGCTTGCTAGCATTGGAATGAAGGTTGGATCTTGAAGTCAAGCTTGCAACACTTTCGAAGTTCTCCCACCATTTCAACAAAGAGAAAGAGATTGGATCTTTGCATCAAGTTTGCTAGGTAAGTTTGAACTTCTCTTAAGTTATGTTCTTCATTAGTGAGTTTTTCATTAGTGAGACATATACTGATGAATTATGTATTAGATGCATGATTACATAGCTTAAAGTTCAAATAAGGCTAATAGATTGTGTTATATTGCTTTGGAAGTATAAACACGTTAATTAGGTCAAAGATGTTCATGTTGGACATGGAACAATTAATAAGAGTTTGGAACTCTATATTAAAGCTTAGAGCTATGGCTACCATTCTAGAATCACTTGACCACCTTTGGGTGAAATAGAATTGTTCATGAGACATTTCATATTGGGATTCTATATTGGTTTATGTTTTGATTCAAACAAATACATATATGTATTTAGAATTCATGTATGTTAGTTGTATAACATGTGTTGTGGTTGATTTTGATGTTAACATTTGTTTTAAGGTGTATTGAAATGATAAGAGAAAATTAGAAGTGTTTAGGATTGATTTAAAGGTTGAAATTGCTAACTGCCCAAGTGAGCGTCTCGACTCTGACCCTCCATCGCCGCGACACTGAGCATTAAACCTCGGAGCGTCATGACTCCCATCCTTCCGCATTTCGACACTGAGACGTTCAGCTCTCAGATTTTTTCTCATACTTTGTAGCGTCTCGACTCCCATCCAACACGTTGCGACTCTAGGGCCGACGAACACTAAAACTTCATTTTCTCCGTTCCAGAGTTTCCAGACTCCGATTTGGTCCCCATTTTTTCCTCCGGACTCTTATCGGAATTTCATTTTCATTAAAATATTTTAAAATATACCTATATCTGATATCCTTATGTTAGACCCACTTCTACTGCACGGGACCCCGATTCGACCCTAGGGGTTCCACAATTGCCCCAACATTATGCTGGCGCCAAATGTAGATCAATAGTGGCACTTTAGTTTATTTTTCATATTTTCCATAACCAAGGTTATCTGATACATAGTTAAGGATCAATAGGATCTCTCCAAAGACTTATTATTTTTTGTAGGGCTCATCTTCATCCTTAACTTCCTTAAGTCGTCAAATTGCCTTTTGGCGCAAAGACTCCACATTTGTAATGTGAGCCCCTGGTTACTCAATAATTTTACCAACTCAAGTTGTTTTGCATGCTGAATATTTGAGTTGTCATTTGATGCAAAAGTAGTCGTGGGGTTCACGATACTCCTAGTTACTAGGTAATCTAAACAACAGAGCAAATTTTATGGGATTCATCATTTTTTCTCTTCTCTATTTTCTTATATTTTTTCCTCTTTTTCTTTGCTCTCTGTCTTTTCTTTTTTTTTCTTTTATTTACTTTATTTCCTTAACCTACTGTCATTTTATCCCTAACCTTGAAAAAAATTCAAATGAATGTCAAGTGTCATGACCATCCCTACAAGTTGTGCCGACATAATCTCTTTCTAAGAGCTTTACAATTCTAAGTGCAAGTTTAATGCATAATATTTATGGATAGCATTCTGCTAGTGATTCCGAAGTCAAAGTTTCTTTCAAAATGCGGACACACTCACTTTATCGATAGACAGAAAATTTCATAAAAATGAGTTTATTTTATCATAAAACATTCAAGAGAGTCATTACATGACAAAAGAAGGATGCAAATGCTAAAATTAGGCCTATGTGTGGTGTCCCATGGGATTAGGGATTTTGCTAATGTCAATCAAATATTGAATCTCGTGCTTAAAACGAGCACACCTTTCAGTCTTATGCCTTGTAAACTGGTGGTATGCGCAATAGTAGGCCGGATTATTTTATTTCATCATCGGTTTCTGTTGTGGATCCAACAGCTTCAAGAGATCCTGCCTTGTCAGCTCTTCCAATACTTGATCTAGTGGTCTACCCATGTTTTTTGAAGGACCGAATCTGGAGGGCGTTCACTTCTGTTGTTTTCTTTCTTGAGCCTCCCCACTACTTTTCTTATGTTGCCATTGGCTGTAAAGCTTCTTGTATTCTGCTTCATATTCCTCGATGTCTAACCTTATTCCTCTCACACACGTGGTAAGTCTCATATCTGCCCTAGGTATGGCTAAGCTCATGCAAATAGGGAAGGCTCGAATAACTCAAGACATGAAACCACATAAATAAATACTCTCCGAAATAGGTATTTCTCCAACTTAGGAATGCTAATGTCTAAAGTTTTGGGCAAGATGGAAAAGCAAGGCCTACTAAAGCCCTTGGAACCTAGACCACTAACGAACCCAATCCCCCGCTACATTGACCTGAATTAATACTGCTGCTTCCACCAGGAGAAGGTATTTTGATATATGCCATAAAGCTTCATATAATGTGTAAACGAAATTGTTCGTTTGAAATAAAAGATGCATTATTCATTTATCAATTGTTTTTTAAAAATATCATATTATTAATTGTCTTGTTTACCTTTGATTACTTATGTGCCTTCAGGCTTAGTGTATGAGTGTCATACACGAGAGGATTTAAGTATAAAGTTAGTAATCTAAAATAGTACATAGAGAGCCAACAAAGTGGGTACTTTATTTTGGTTTATCTATAGTTGTGGTCCATTTTATAAATGTATGGTGACCTTAATCTAAGATCTTCCATGTGGTGACATGAGAATGAAGGCACCTTATATGATGTGATCATTTAGGACTTTGACCTAAATAGAAATGAATTCCTTATAATATCCTCTAAATAAAGAAATTCATTTCAATCTACTAGATGGTCATATATGGATTGATCTAAATCCTGAGTGTACTACGAACTTCTGCATAGCACGTTATGTCCTTTGATTTAAAAAGGTGAGGTTGGTGTAGAAATCCCGACCAATAGCTACGTATTTTGGGGACATGGTTTGGTGTGTAGCTGGGGACATTTTACATGGATATGAAGTTCACTCCTTCTTGCGAGAAGTAGATGAGTATCCTCCTTAAGGATTGATTCGGTACTTGAACGATTAGAGCACTCAAGTCTTTCTATTACGAATAAAAAGATTTATATCCATAATAGTTATGAATAAATCATTCATTAGAGAATAAATGTTAAGGTGAAGATAATTATAGGGATATAACATATATTTTGACCCGGCTCTAATTATGAGATACTCGTGAAGGATCAATCTGTATGTAATGACTATATCGATGGACATCGATGCAGTTCAGCTTATATAATATATCTATAGCGACAAAAGTGTAACTTTAGGCTTTTAGTTGAATAACCTAAAGTTAATAGTTCTGAATATTTAATCAAAGAGTTTAATTAATATTTCGGGATTATTGGAGCTCGAAACTGTAGGTCCATTTGGTCCCCGTGCTAGGTTGATATATTGTAACAAATTAGATATAGTTGGATAGTCCAATTACAAACTCACATAAATTATTAATATGATTAATAATATATATGTCACACTTGAAACTTATATTAATTTTAATATAAGATTTTTTGTTCATATAATGATTATGGGATGATCATTTAAGTTAAAATATTGTATTTATTAAATTATATTTTATATATAATTTAATAAGTTATATTTTGGAAGTGAATGAGGTGATTTTAAATTCATCATTTAAAAATAGAAATTATAATTTTTTTATTTTGGGAAATTAATTATGTCTTTATGAAGACATTTAAAAATTTAATATTCCCATTTACAATGCCATATGGCCGAATCTCACTAAGGGGAATGAGAGGGTTTTAGGTTATGTTTTGATAATTAAGATCCTAAATATAAAAAGAAAAATAGTTTTCTTTTTAATGAGACTATTGTTTTTGGAAAACCCCAACCTCTATTGTATATTAGTTTTCTCTCAAGAGTTGCAGAGAAAAAGAAAAAGAACATTTTATGTGATAAATTCCAATCTCTAAATTATTTAGGGATTATTGTGTGAGTGAAGCCCACTCTTCCTTTTGTTGGTAGCGAGTCATAGCACGAAAGTTCATTTGGATTGCAAAATAAAATATTTATTTTTCTCTTCTCTTGAACTCACGGTAGTGAGCATAAAATTTAAATTGCAAAACAAAATTTTTATTCTACTCACTGCCATCGCTTTTACTAGTTATTTATGATGTGGTTTTTCACAGAAAATTTAGGAACACAAAGGGGTGTCTTGTGGACTATTTGGGGCTGTTCTGGAGTGATTATTTTTGTAACACCCCGGTCAGTGCAGTCATGTCTGGTATAGTGAATCATCAAGCATGACATCTTAGAATCTATAAAAAAAACATAAGAATAGGTTTCACATCTTAGGAATCTCGTCCGGAGGTCCTAGATAAATTTTCAGTTTCAGCCTCCCTTTATAGCTTACCGGAGTCAATCGATAACTTTTCTTATTTCACCTATAACTTTCTCATAAGATCTCTGATTTTAATGAATTGTATATCGTCGAAAAGCTCAAACTGAGATCTACAAATTTTGTGTTGGACATTATCCCAAATTCGGTCCAAACCCAAGTTACAAATAACCATTTTCATGACTGCTACATTAAAAACGTGGATTGCCTATATATTTTTGCCACTTGGGCACAATCTATGCCACTCCCTTCAATTAAAATCAGCCCCTTCATGCTATAAATAGCAAGAATTGTTCATCATCTCAAAATGGGAATAGAAGCCATGAATTTGAAAGCTTCACACTCCCTTCTTCATTCTCTTCACAAGTTATCATTTTTGTCATGCAACTTTGAAGACTCCAAGCTCAATCCTCATGAAATTAAGATCCTAATCTATTTTCTTTTCTTTATCTCAGATTTTGAGCAAGAAATTTAAAACCCCCAATTCGAACTTAAGAACTGTAACTTTTCATTTTGTACACTTTAACTTTGTTAAGTGAGTTAGCATGGATTTTAATCCATTTCCAGGCTTGATTTTCAAAATGTCCAATTTTCCCTAATTCTTTAGGGCTGGCCCAATTTTCTTGTTGAAAAGTAGAGGATTATCTTGTGTTTTTTTATGATAAAATGATGTTAGTGCATGTGCTTGGATGATGTTGTAGCTCGTATGATGTTGTGTTGTGATGAAATATTCAAGAGAGTAAAATTTTACATTGGCCGAATACTAAATGATATGTAGAGGCTATTTGTTGCTTTTATTTGATAAGGAATGCTCTTAGTTAAAGTGTTGGGATGATGTTAAAACATGAATTTATTTTGATTATGTTGAAAAGCTTCAAAATGGCTATAAGGCCTCCTTGGCTGAATCTTGCTAGAGTGTTATGGTAATATTTTATGATTTTTGGTTATGAAAGATGATGATTGATGTTTATCAATGTGTTGTGTGTGTGTTGCTTGGGGATGGAGATGACAAAATCCAAGACCTTTTGTCGAAATGCATTATATGTGCGGGGGATGATACTTTGTTACTTTGATGATTATTGGGCATGTTTTATGCTTAAATGTGATGTGTTAGTATGAGTTGTATTGATTATGTATAGAAAATTTCAAAAATTGAAAAAACTAGTGTCTTGGCTAAATGGTGTGCATGTGTTGGAAAGTTAGTCTTGTGATAATGATGATGATAAATATTGGTTCATGTATCTAGTGGTGTTTTAGCATGAGTCTATGTTGTTTGGTGTTGAGAATTTTAAGATTTTGAATTATTTATCTTGGTCGATTGTAGGGTGTTGTTGTAAGGCGTTTATGCTTTTTATATTTGAAGATCATTCATGTAGTAGGAAATGTTATGACATAAGGCATGTTGAAATAGTGATGAAAGTTTCATAACATGGTTTATTTTCCTTATAGCCAAATCTTGGATAGTAAAGGGGAAAGTGTTTTTATGATTAAATTGTTTTAATGATAATAGCTAATGACTAAGTATTTGGTGGTATTATGGTTTGAGTGGCATTTGAATTTAAATTGAAAACTGAAATAGTGCAAGTGAGTGTGATGTTGGGATTTATGTTGGTTAAACTTGGTGAGTGTTGCTTAAAGTGTGATGTTGGCAAGTTGATGAATATATTATAATGACTTGTAATGATAATAAACACTTGAGTGTGTATGCTTTAGTGTTAGCTACATAAGATTCTTGGATGTGTATGCAAGTGATGATGATAATAAATATATAAGTTTGTTGATGGGTATTTAGACCAAATATTTGACAAAATGATAAGGCTAAGTTAGGCATTTGTAGATAGCCAATATTGACCATTTCAAGTGGCTATATTGGCTATGCCGAAATGTCCCATCAATATTAATATCAACATGTATAGAAGCTTTAGCAACTTAGCTAAGTTAAACAACATGTTCATGCATCCACAAACCCAATTTAGTTTCTTTAGTATGCTAACCATACTTGGACACAGGTTCGGTTAGCATCTTGCAGGAAATCCTTCAGCATCATTCCAGCACACTGGCGATGGAGCCTCAGTATGTGAGTGAATGCTATCCTTTCTTTTTGTTTCTCTGTGGTTTACGTTATGTTTGATTCTAACTCTAAACTTGTGCCTTTAGTTTATAACTTCAGTTTTGGTATTTGTTCTATATATTCAGGTTATGTAGCCATACCAGTTTTCAGTTCATGTGTCAGTCTATGTTTCACAGCTTAGATATTCAGTTCTTAGTTTTTAAGTTCAGCTACGCCATGTCTTTCACATATATGTCTCATTTCGCAACATGCATCTGTTTTAGTTCTTCATAATTCATAATGCATTCATAGACTTGCAGTTCAAGAATTCAGCATCTTCATCAGTTGTGTTTTCAAATTAGACCTATCAGTCTATAGCTAGTTATGAATCATACATGTCTGTTTTCAAAACTCATTTTTCAATTTTCAAAATTATGACATATTATTATGCTTTTGATATTTTAAATTGAGTTCTTTTAAGATTTTCTTTATAAATTGGGGGAAAAACTAATCTCAGAGACTTTGGAATTGATGGATTATGGAATTGACGGATACATCAGACATACATACATGTAGTTTCAGGACTAGGGGGATGGTGCTACATGACGCCCCTAGATCCTAGTTTCAGGGCCAGGATGACAGCATTGATTATCTCTCCTGACTCTAGTTTAGTGACTTGAGGGACAACGATACGTAATGGCCCAGGGCATTAGTTTACGAGTATGGGGGGACGGTGATACGTAATATCTCCATACATCATGTTTTCTGCCAGATACAGCAGACATATGCACATATAGTTTCAAGACTAGGGGACAGTGCTACATGACGCCCTTAGATCCTAGTTTCAGGGCCAAGATGACATCATTAATTATCTCTCCTGACTCTAGTTCAGTGAGTTGGGGGACGGCGATATGTAAAGCCCCAAGACACTAGTTTAGGCGTATGGAGGGATAGCGATACGTAACGTCTCCATGCGTCAGATTTTCTACCAGATAGAGCAGACATTTGCACATGTAGTTTCAGGACTAGAGGACAGTGCTACATGACGCCCTTAGATCCTAGTTTCAGGGCCAGGATGACAGCATTGATTAGCGCTCCTGACTCTAGTTTAGTGACTTGGGGGATGACGATACGTAGCGCCCCAAGGCATTAGTTTAGGCGTATAAGGGGACGACAATACGTAACGCCTCCATGCGTAAGGTTTTCTATAATTTTCCAGTTACTTGAGATTTTAGATTTTCACACCATGATTTCCAAAAAGATTTTAGAGAATGAACATAGTTCATGTTCTTATGAGTTCAGGCTTTCTACAGATTTTCCAGTTACTTGAGATTTCAGATTTTTACATCAAGATTTCCATATAGAATTTTTTTTAGAATGAACCAAGTTTATATTTTATGAGTTCAGAAGCAGTTTTTACAACGTTGTTGATTTTAATATCGATTTTCATATATGAATTTCATGCTTTCATAATTAATTATATTCTTAAAAGTAATGCATCCACATCATGTTACATTACAACTTCAGCTATGCATGTCATGCTTTCCGATAGTCATGTCTAGCTCCTGTAGAATGTTGATTTAGGTCATTCAGACTCATGTCAGCTCATAATAGTTTCAGGTTTGTAGGTTGCGGTTCATGTAGTCAATCACAAATTCCATGATTCATGCATGGGTTAGATTATAACCAAGCCACCATAGGTTTGGGATGCCTTTTGCCACAAGTATGGGTAGTTTGGTTATAGCATGTATTCGTCTCATGATCACGGCACACATGTAGTTTTTAGTTCATACAACCAGTAAATTAGCTCATGCATCTGTAGTTCAGATAGTTAAGTGTAACTTATGCATTCAGTTAGATATTCATATTAGATCGTGCATTATAGGCCATATAATCATATCAGTTCATGCATGTCTCGTTCAGTTTTCAGGTCCATTCATTCCCAGTTCAGGTAGTTAGAAATGCATTCCAGTTCAAGTAGTTAGGCGCAATTCATGCCTATCCAGCTTAGACATTCAGGACATGTATGTTCAAATTAGATATTCAAGTTAACTCATGCACCCTCAGTTAGGCAATCAGGAATAACGCATGTATATTAGTATTCAAATTCAGCTCATATATTTACAAATCAGAGAGGTGGATGTGGTTTATGCATTTCAGTTTAGCATTCGGGATAGCTCAAACATATTCAGTTTAAGTGTTCAGCACCTAGTTATGCAAGTTCAGTTTAAATTACAGATTCAACATATGTATTTTCAGTTCAGGTAATTCCAGAAGAAGTCAGTTAGGATTAAGTCATGTTCAGTGGGAAGCTTTCATTGCAGGTAGATCCAGTATATGTCATATAAATTTCAAAATCAGATTCAGTTCATATAGTTTCAATTCAGATCACGTCCACGTTAGCAGATTAGATTGTCAGTAGTTAATTCTCAGTTCAAACGGCTCAGTATAGTTCATGCATTCTCAAGTAACCATAAAAAAATTTAGGCCATGATAGAAAGCATATTATTTAGTCTATTACAGCTCCAGGTCAGGTTTAGGACAACAGCTCAGAATAGTAAAGCTAGGTTTAGTCATGTACCCAGTTATCAGTTAAATTAAGTTCCAGATCGTTATGTCATGTATCCATATTTCAGTTACCACATTTGATTCCCAGTTATTATTTATGTTGTCATGATTCAGTTTTTTAACACTTTCTTATACTAGGTCTCAGTTTAATCATATATTTCATTTCGGATTATTTTATTGGTCCTTCAGTATTCACTCACCAGGTCTTTCAAAAGACGTGACCCACCTTCCAGTTATTTTCTAGGCCACAGGTTCAGACATTGGTTGGATGAGACAGTACCCAATGGTAGTCATTACACACATCAGGCGTCAGTTCAGATGATGTCAAGATAGACTATAAGGCTATGTATATATGTCAGATGTTATGTCAGTAGTTTGTGGATTTTTTTTATGTGTGTACAAATTTGTGATATGAAATAGATAAGTTTTAAGGTTTATGATGGATATGTGTATTTGATTGTGTGTTATGAGTCAGTCATTTTAGTACAATTAGCAGAGTATATCAGGGGTTCGAGTGATGGCTAAGCCTTCTCATGCCCATCACATGCCTGGAAATACTGGGATGTGAAAATTTTGTCCAAAATAGTGGAAAAAAATTTAGTAGACAAAAGCTACCAAAATAGGGAGCTGTGTGCGCGTGTAAAGAGATTTCAATGTGCAAAATAGTGCAGCTTTTTCGTTGCTATTCAGGGGTTGTTTGGAGCTGTTAAAATCATCAAAACATAAGCAAATATAAGGAAATAGGCCTAGACAGTTTCGACCAAAGAGATGGATAGTAGAAAAAAAAATTAAGTCGATCCCTGGTGCCTATGATGCTTCCCCTGCGTGGGAAATTAGGGACAGAGGCCAAAGTCTGGAATAAAGCCTATAATCATTCAGAAGTCGGGGACAGAGCCCATAGTCTGGAATAAAGCCTGTAATCATTCAGAAATCGAAGACAGAGCCCAGAGTTAGGAATAAAACCTACGATCATTCAAAAATCGCGAACATAACTCAACATCGGGAACAGAGCCCATCCATATAAAAACAGAGCCCAAAGTCGAGAATAAAGCTCACAACCACTCAGAAGCATCAAGAACAAAGCCCAGTCGGGAATAAAGTTCGCAATCACTCAAAAGCATCAGGAATCAGGAATAAAGCCTACAGCCATTCATGGAACAAGGCCCACTGTTATTAAAGTCAAGGAACAAAGCCCATAAACATAAAAACAAAAACAAAAACAAAAACAAAAAAATACTATTACAACACAATCAGGTAAGCCCAGCGAGGTCTGACAAACCAAGTAAGTAAAAATACATGCATGACTTTGATAGACATGTCACTATCACATACTACATAAGCCTACCAAAATGGGGGCAACTGTAGAAACTTTATTTTTTTGCATAACCCAATGATGAGTCTCTTACGGGGACACCCTCTGAAAATTAGAAAATTATAAGGATGAATGCCGGGAAGGAAATGTTGGGTTTTAGCGCGGGTGCAGTGGAAGCGCGCGGTTCGGGCGAAATCATAACTTTAAAAGTTTTAAAGTTACCGAATAAATTATTCAATATCCAATATGAATAATTCATTCATATTTCACCTAAACATATTTACTCCATATAAATAACGACATAAATAGGTTAGAAACATCGCGAAAACTTTTACGAAAATATTTTTCTGCAAAATGATATAAAACGTGTTTTTGTCCGAACCGACCAACCAATACACATGAGGACTGCCCAAGTCAGCCCCAATAGTACTTGGGCAGTTCATGGGCTGCCCAAACAGTGGCCAATTCACTCTTTGGACAGTGAAGACCCGGTAAGCCTGAAACTCACCTGGTAATGCCGTTTTTCACCGTTTCACATATTTCAACTCTGAAACAATTTCCGGAAATTGTTCTGAAACCCAAAACACATCCAATACATTCATACAACATACTTTTCATCACCAAAATAACAGAATTTCCAGATCTGATTTGGTAACTAAAAATATCATTTTTCATGCTTTGAATCCAATTTTCTCAATATTAATCATATCAACATTAACACCAACCAAGTCACCACCTATGAAGAACTAAAAAACAATTCTATGAGTTACAAGAGTGGTCATAACACTTGATAAGTGCACGAAAGTTTACTTTGAACACTGCTAACTCGGCTTGATGATCATATGTTTTAATCTTAACTAGAGTTTGTTTCGTGCTTTGTTATTATGAGCAATGGAATATGAAGTTTGGATCAATTACGCGTGTTTCGAGATCTTACGGACGCATCAGAATCACGCAGGAAGAGCGACAATGAAGAAAGTAAAAATCAGTCCAGTAAGCCGTGCATCACGACGCGCCAATCATCGGTGTCGCGACGCGCCCCATTAACAATGTCCCATATATTTTCCCGAAGCTTTGGTGCCCTAATGCCCAAAGACCAACGCCGCAGCGCCCCGGACGCCCCAAAATCCTGATTTTTGACGTCTTTAATGCGTATTATGATTCTGAGGCCTCCCTATATAAAGTTAACTTCGTCCAAACCATAAGGATAGGAGAAAATCAGAAAGAAACAAGAGAGAGACATACAAAAAAGAGCCACAAACACAAAATCAAAAGAGGAGAATGAAGAACTTCAAGGAAACCATGACGTCTCTCCGATCTATCAAGGTTGTATCTCTTTCTCCCATGGAGAGCTAATCTCATAGGCAAAGCTAAGGATGAACTTTTGTATTTAAATTCTTATTTTCATGTTGTTGATTCTTAAAGTACCTTTTAATGTTTAATATAATTGATGTTTGTTGTTCTTTATTATCTTTCGCTTTATAATCCAGAAACTTATTTTGTCAACTCCCATATAGATCTAGTCATGCTTCTTCTATGTGTGATTTGTGAAACCAGTTGTGACTGGTAAAGTTATTTTATGTGTTGGTCTTCTGCTGCAGTATTTCCTGAGGGTATATTGTCGACGTTTGATAGCTCGTAATGATGACTTTGTGTTATGTTAACATAGAGAAAACAATCATTGATTAACTTAGAATTTAATATGTTTAGAATTGAATATCTTCAGATTGTTGGTTTGGGATGTGAAACCTTCAATTGAGTAATAGAACGGAATCAATAACTAAATATAGGTTGTTGATATAAGAGGGATTCATGACGCTTTGCTGCTTTCTCTATTGATATTTCCTGTAAACTTTTCATAATCTTTATTTTTAATCACCTATTCAATCTTTTCTTTTCAATAAGTTACTGTTAATGTTTTCATTAAGTGAATCAGTTCTTTGTAACCATCTCTCTGAAGAATCGACACCCCAACTATACTACGATAGCCGCAAGTACTTTTTGGGCGTAATCAACACACAAGAATGGAAACAAGTCATCAAATGACAAAATTGAACTAATATTACAATAATATTATCCAATCTAACATCACACATGCATCTAACCTCCAAATCAAAAAGGCCCAAAATCTAAGAAAGGAATAAACCCTAGAACTATTCTAGATATTCAAGAATAAGAAACAAGCTTTATAAGTTTAAGATTATTGAAGATTACCTCCAAATCTTGTAATTTCCTTAATTTTTTTTCTTGAATTTCTTCACTTTCTTCTTTGCATCTTCAAGAATATTTTGGGAACTTTTTATAGAGATAGGTCCGACCATAGCTTCTTATGAAATGAGAAAATAAAATTTTCATCTTTAAATATCAAGGCCAAACCGACTTAGGGAGATAAATAAGGGTATTTTGGTCATTTGGTCAATTAATCTAATTAATTAATAATAATAACCTTTAAGTTAACAAATCCAATTTGTAAACTTTAAGATTAATAAAATCATGCCACTTGTAACCAATAATAATCAAACATATTACATAACAATTATGTAATTTTGGAATAATTTAATTATCTAGATATTTAACATTTAAACATCTAAATAATTAATTAATGAGATTATTATTATATATGTATTTTTATTTATATTAAATAACAAATACATATATTAATGGCATGTGTCAAAGTCTCATTTGACAAATAATTAATATGTATCAAATCAATTTTTTTTTCAAATACAAATACACAATAATTATTAATTGACTGAAATGCCCCTAATGCATGTATTTTCATTTAACCATTTAAACGATTCGAATTAACTCATTTAATCAGGTGAAGTATTATGAATAATCTATATTATTCATAACTTGTTGCTCAAGTGCTTAACGGGGTACACTTCATATTGTGGGACTCTCTAAGTTTAGGTTTATCCGTCACAGAATCTAATTTTATGTCCATAATTCACCCACTCATGAATTATGATGATAAAGGATAATCTCGCTAAACTATGCAAGTCGAGGTAATTGCATACGTATAATCCCCTGTCACATGCTATCAATATTATATCGGGGATATAGATAAGAACATCAAATCCCTAAGGTATAATATAGTCGACTTTTAAATTTACGATCTTTAAATAAGACTCGGAACTCGCTTCCGAAGTATACCACGGCCATGGATTTACTAGATCATAAATATATACCTGATACCTATGCCATGTACACAGGATTGACGGATTCTATCTGATACTCACAGGATATCATGAGCATCAGTCCACACCCAATGAACAGACGGAGGTCTTATCTAAATATATCGGTGATGTGACTGCCATCAAAGTATGTAGGATATCTCATATATCCACAGTGGTATCTCAAGTCGAATGACCAATATGCTACTCGACTCGAGAAGATTCCTATTGACATTGGTGTACCATCTATTAGGAAATCTTTGGTAAGTCGTTCAGTGTTTATCAAATAAACCCCTACACGTCTATACAAGTCTCTCGGGACTCATGGTTCATTGGGATAAACCATCGGACCAAGTCACAAAATACGACATGTACTAGTCTCAGCGGATTTTACTAACCGACCCGTATTAGTGAATCTTGACCAGGAACTTGATTTGAGAATATACAACTTATAGTGATGCTTCCCAATATCAATTACAAACTACGTTGTAACTTCGCACTACGTTGTAAATCCTAGGGTCTTTGTGTAATATATACATATCACTAAATCATATTTAGTTTCAATCTAATCGTAATTAGATCGAATATGTATATAAAAATAATAGATACTACCATTAAGTAAGTAATATTATGGAAAAATGAATTGTTCGTATTCATGAATCGGACATAAATAGGATCTGGATTTGCATTCTGAGCACCAACCCTAAAAGGAAATGAATTACAGGGAACACAACCAAAACTTGGGTAAACATCACCTATGTTCGACCTGTCTTCTCTCTAGCCAGCAAATCCGATTAGATATACCCTGAAAACCTTACGTTCGGTCGGACATGACACAACTGTCCTTGAACAAGTAGATTATCGATTACTGAAGTTACGTGATCGGATTATAGCTGGTCGGACATGTAATTCAAATTACACATCTGGTCAGAGATCTGTTAAATAGTCAACACACGTGAAAAATTCAAACAGCTAGTATCATAGGCTTGATTATTTCTGGTGGGATATACATCCCAAAATCTAAATCCGATCGGACTTAGTTCGAAATCTAACTGCAAACAAGTTATCAATCACTTGAGATAGACACAATGGAATTGAGGGATTCTGTTTCCCTTCCATTTTCTGACCCTTCCCTTGCACTATAATAAGATCATTTTTCCATTTATAAGGGACTAGTTTGAATCTACCTAGAGAAATGCCTGCAAAAATATAGAAAACCTGTTACTTTAGAGAGAAAATAGAGAAAGTCATAAAACATATCCTTAGAGTTCCAGATTTCCCAACAAGCATCCAAGAAGGAACCCGACGATCAGAGAGTCTTCTGAGTCACAAAATACACAAAGGTACGACCTGAGGTTGCCCTTTTAATATATCTTTGTATTTTAGATTTTTGTTTGGACATAGTATATCCGACTGAACATACACTATGTCCGTCGGGACATGCACACACTCGGCCAGATATACACATATCCCGCCGACTTTATTGTAATCTGTAGATCCACTTCATGCTTAACTATTTTTATATTTCGCTTGTTACCATTATATTATGCATGTTTTGTTATTTTATTTCGTTACTTCAATACGCATGTGTTTAGTTTACTGTTTAAATAAAATGATACGTATGTTGTGCTCTGCTTAATATAAGACATATGAACTATGTCTGGCCAAACATATTGTATATGTGGCCATGTGACCCTGTTATATACGGGATAGAAACCACGACGTAAGTTCCATAGCCGATTTCGAATGGATGGTAATATGATTCTCACTCGGGAGTAATGCCACGTACCATTAGGGGAAGACCATTTCATTTTTTATTATTAAAATGCATGTCTATTACATCTGCTAATAAGTATAAATATTTATGCGTTTCTAATCTATGCAGTACATCTGGTCAGATTTCTAGTAAGTTCGGCTGGACATGAAGATTGATTATATATCCAGCCGACCTTAGGCTATACCAGGCCAGGCCTCTCCGAGGCCAGACCTATGTGATGCATGCCTAGATCCATATCATTACCATTTTATAAATGTTGTAATAACTTATGGACATTTATTTTGTGTATTATCTTTATAATTCATGCTTGTGCAAGTTTTATGATTTATAAGTTATTTCTTGTGTGATTACAATATAAGACGCGGGGATATCTCTTTTGAGCATAAATATTATACTGGCATCAGTAAGGGACCATTGCAAACCCAAACAGGTATAAAGTCAGACCTTATGAGGGGTGTAATGTGGCCTTTAATCACTTCCAGTGTCTCATACCAGATGGTTGTTGGGTTTTCTAGGTCAAACCAAGATCATATTAAGCATATAAACGTGTGAATACATCAAAGTAAAGTTGCAGAAATACTCACTTTGATCGGCTTTGCGATGCGAAGAACACAAAAAAAATTATGCTCTTTGAACCTCTCGGCCATGCCTCTTTTTTGTGCTCCATGTTTGATCTCTAAGCTCCAAGCTTTGTGTGTGGATTTCATGCTCATGAATGGGTTTCCCTATCAACTTTGTGAGACTCATTTGAGTGTTAGCTCTTGAGATTTTGCAACAAAATCATGAACCATTGAGCCCTAGGCTCACAGAAAATTGAGAGAGAAATGGTGAAGGCCATTCGGCCATGGAGGAAAAAGAGAGAGAGAGAAGATTGTGTTGTGTGTATTTTGTTTTCTAAGAACCTATACCAAAATTCCTAACCAAATTTGGTAAAAAGCTTTTCCAAAAAGCTTAAACTAATTTTGGAGGCAAAATGGCATTCAATGCCCTCAACAACCACTATCATGAATAGTGACTAGTTGTCATTCACCAAAAGGTGACTTGACATCCATCTCTAAAGTGACATGCGATGTGATGAGCGATGTGACTTGTGGCCGCACTTGATTCAAAATCGGAGTGGCCTCGTAAACACATTCCGGGCTCGGGTTCATTAATTCCGAATTAACGAATTTTCCGTTGCAACGTAATTAAATCAAATTTAATTAAATAATTATGCCTAGCAAAATTACTATTCACGTCGCTCGCGAATTAATTCTAAATTAACTCATTTGCCTAAATTAAAATCCAATTTTAATTTCGCGTCGAAATCTAATTTCGTTTAATATATCGAATATATTATTTTATCGATTAATTCCAAATTAATCGTTCTCTCTCTTTAAATAGTATTTTATCCCAGATAAAATATCTCTGTAATTAATCCAAGATTAATTCTCTCTCTTTAATAATTAATCCTAGATTAATTATATTCGAGTCATACGTCATCGGAGAATCTTCGGGAAGCGACCCATGAGATCCCTGGATATGTTGGTAGTAAATCCGGTCGTCGGACTATCCGAACATGTACGTACCTAGTACTACATTTTTACCGATTTACAAGACATGGTTGGCTTCTAGCAAAGCACCGTGCCTACCAAATTCTCCAGAAAAATTCTTAAAGGAATATGTAATCTATATCAGGCGTATTATACTTAGTATTGCGTATTACGATCCAGTATCGGATGTCACGTGCTAGGCCTAGGGCTGGAATTGTGTCTGCCCCGTACGAAGCACATATCGGATCTCTGGTAACTAGTCTCTATAATTGGATAAACATGACCTAGTCATATTATCCCAATAGCTGCAACATATAAGAGCACCAGTTCCGTATCCTACGTGACCATCATCTCCATATGATTGGAGTGATACTTCCATCTTGACATCACACCCAATACACTACGATTCTCAATATACCCAGAAGAGGCGTACACAGAACATGTTAAAGCCCTGGACGACCAAAACCAAAGTATATTGATTGTAGCAAGTATTAGCGATGTAAGTCTCAGGATAAGACCAAATACACCTACCATGATTCAGACTTCCATAGACACATAGTCATACTACCAATGGAATTCCGAGGGGTCTATCCAGAGCGAAGCTGTTTCCGTACCATCGGTAAACACAACCTCCTATCACACTTGCATAAGTATCCAATATTTGAATATATGAGAACTATGTCGTTATGCTCCCACAACGCGCACAAGTGCAATACTAGTCTATTCCGCATTATCGATGTCCAATCTCGATAATACTACGACTAGGGATGTTTTAATGATTAAACCTTAGTGGATTAATATTGTCTCATATTTTATTAATCCAGAACTAATCATATGGACTTTGATCATTTATGTATCTTGGTAATCCAATTACAAATGATAAAAGAGCAATTTCCTTTGTCACATAGTTAATTTGTACAACAACACCATATTCTGTACAAATAGTGATGCTATGGGTCATAATTGTCCAACGATGTCAGCTACATTATTCTCTGGTTAGTCCCCCGAGGGAATATTCATACTTTCTACGAGCTGCGAGCCCAATAGTGTAGTGGTCGCTAACGTCATGGGTTAGGAGGAAGAATAATGTCAAAGGTTATGAGGCATTTCTCCAACTTTATGAGGCATTGTTTTTATCGACAGCTTCAAGAATGAAGTAAAAGCCTCGGGAATAAGGTCAGACAATATAACACTTCAGATTTGGAATAAAACCTTAAGAATGAGGTTGACTGCTCCGAGAATGCATGCAGACTTCGAGAATGAAAGCAAGTCTGAGAAAGGATGCAGAATTCAAGAATGAAGACGGCTCCGGGTATGGGGACCTCGATAATGAGGACAAGACAACATACGACTCCAAGAATATGGTACAAGCTTCGAGAATAAAGTAGAAACCTCAAGAATGAGGATAAACATGAGATAGCTTCGGGAATGAAGTAAAACCTCAAGAATAAGGATCAATATCGGATGGATCCAGGAATGAGGTAGAGCCTCGAGAATGAGGACAGCCATCAGGTAGCTTTGGGAATGGAGTAAAATTTCAGGAAAAATATGGGAGTGTCACGAATAGCTCCGAGGATATGGTAAGCCCTCGGGAATATGGATAGACATCAGACTACATAGAGCTTTAAGAATGAAGCAAATCCTTGGGAGTAAGGATGAACAACATCAGACAGCTTTGGGAATAAGGATGGACATCAGACTAGAGAGAGCTTTAATAATGAAACAAAACATTGAGTTTGGTTATTTTTATTTTACTTCTTTTTATTTTTACTCGAGAACAAGCAAAATATTAAGTTTGAGGGTGTGTTGAATGGTCAACGTATCCATATTTACTACCCCTAAATCATTTATTTTGTGAGTTAATTCCAGCTTTTCCAGTGTGTTGATGTGTTCTTTTTTTTTGTAGGTTGAAATACAATGGGATGAGCATGGGTGTAAATCGTCGACTAAATGAGGTTTTTTTTTGGCATAAAACGTGTTAAAAGGCTCATTGGCTCGACTACGAATCCCCATTGTCGCACCAACACAAATTAAAAACGTGAAGTGCTCACTGACCACCATTGGCGCGACAATGGGAATTGAAATTTGATAATGCTTTCGGCCATCCATTATCGCGACAATGGAGCCTGATTCTTGAAACAATTAAAACTAGAATTTCTTAAGAGAAAAACCTCTTTGCATCCCCTATAAAAGCACAAGTCCAGTTCTAAACCTAAAAAATCATACATTAGGAGATTCAAGAGACGAGAAAAACACACAGAACAAAGTAAAAACCAAATCTCAATCCAGACTGAAGATTAGAGTAGAGAATCTTGATCGGTGTATAAACACACACGTTACGCAAGCGCATGTATCGCTCAAGTAGTATAAAAAGTATCGATCCCATGAGAAATTAATACCTAAGCTATCAATTTATTGAGTTAAATGTTTACAAGTATCTAATTGATTGATTTTTGATTGGATTGTGATTTTTTTTAAAACAAGTAAATAAAACAGTGCAAAAGTAAATAAAAGGAAAATCAATATTATAAAACTATTTAGGGTTGTGAATCTTTATAATATCTTTTAAAATGAAGTGATTATCTCATGTTTGTGCAATATATCGGTTTATTAACCTGGAACACGAAAAATATGCAAAAGCCTCTGTCGATGGTCAGACGCAAACACCCAAAGTAATCCAATTAACCATATGTCTATGTATACCAAATTACCCGAATTCATTAAGATTAAATTCCAATTGTGGCTACCCCCGCCCGATAAGTATATGTCTATCTTGGAAGGAAATCTACCTAAAAGTCTTTTGCCCCAACGTGAGATCGTGAGCTATTGAGTCTAAGGCTGAAACCTAAAATTCCTTCGTCAAGTTTATTTTAAGTTTACCAAATCAATCTTATTAGTAGCCAATTAATAAGAAGCATTAAGGTAAGACTCAATAAATAAACCTTTATATTACCCAAGACACAAAATAAACACTTATAAACAGTGATATTGGAATTCATCACAACTCCAGATATGGTATTTAGTTACAACACATACCTAGGACTAGTAAAAACATAAATAAAGAAAATGACATAAAATAAACTTGTAAATTAAAAAGATAAATAAACAATAAAGAAAATGATGGGGTTAAAGGACCACTTTTATTACTTCTAATTTAGATATCTCCCTTAATATAATATATAAACTTGCATGACATTACCAACTGACCATATAAGTGGTATCCTGATTAAGTCAGATTTTAGATTAATTCCAACCGACTATAAAGGCGGTATCCCATTAAGTCAGGTTAAAATCAATTTAATTAAGTCCAATCGACCATAAAGGCAGTATCTCATTAAGTCAGATTTTAAAATAGTTTAGATATTATAATTAAGGGAGATTAATCTAAATATTGGTAATAAAATCTTTACGTTTCACCCCAGCAGAGGGGAGTTACCTCCTCATACTGAAAAGTAAAATAAAGAAAGATCAATTGCTTAAAATAAAAATTAAATACAAGAAAGCTGTAAATAAACAAACAAGATACCATCTTCTTAGTATTCTTAAGGAAATTCCCAGAAGAAGGCATGCATTTTCCTTCTTATTTCGACCTCAATATATAGGCAAAATTTGGTCACACACGTCGCAACGCTGAATGCTTTGCGCGTCGCGATGCACCGTTGATCTTCGACACGTGTACGCGGCTTTACTGAGATGATGACACGTGGCTGTTGTCAATATTATTGACTCAACATCGCGACGCGTGGACGTCGCAACGCTAACATTATGCTGATGTAAGCAATGACGCGTATCAGTAGAGTGAATTATTGTGCTAACGCCAAGATGACGTCAGTGATAACGTGTCATGAGGCTGAATTATTGGCTGACATCATGATGATGCAGGTGCTGATGTGGTGATGAAGTGGCGATAATGAGTTTTAGCAGGCTGATTACGTCAGCGCGTCGCGACGTAGAGGTTGTTCACGTCGCGATGCGGAAATTATATTTTTGCCATTTTCCCGTTTTTTCGCTGTTTTGGCCCCGATTTGATTCCAGTGAGTCCTGAAACCTTATTTATCTATAAAATACACAAAACACATCAAAATATTCACAAAACTCAAGTAACTATACAAAATATTAAGTAAAATGGGCGGTAAATATTGATATATTTTCCGTTTATCACACCCTCAAACCTAACATTTTACTAGTCCTCGAGCAAAACAACAAAATATAATACAATAAAAAATTTTAAAATAAAATTAAACTAAGCCACTTTCGTAGGGATCACGGTTGCATTTAGCATATGCAACAAGCCTTTAAACCCCTAGTTGTCCCTAGTGGACGAGTTGTAGTCTCGTGAGGGCTTACAGTGACAATACCCACAAATGTCAAATGCACACAAAAGCAAAAAGATCAAACAAGTTAGTGACTAAACAAGTGAAACTCTTATCCAAGTTAATAGTTGTTTTTTTTCTTTCTAAATTACCAAATAAGTAAATTCTCCGATTATTTTTACCATTCTTCATATACACAACCAACAAGGTATTAATCAAATCATTGTGCCCACAATATTCAAAAGCGTAGTTGAAAAGAGAGTAATATTTTTATCCTAAAGTTATATCAGAATTCACATTTTTAGCAATTGATTTTTTTTTATAAAATCTTCAATCCATGTAGCGAGCTTTGAGCCAGTGACTCCCAAGCTAGTTGACTTTAGGGCACTAGGTGTTAAGACACCCTTACAGACTTAATTACTTGGATCTCATATGTCATTTTTTTTTATTTATAACATCTTTAATCCATGTAGCGAGTTTTGGACCAGCGACTCCCAAGCCAGTTGGCTTTAGGGCACTAGGTGTTAAGACACCCCTACGAACTTAATTACTCAGATCTCAGATTTTTAATTTTTGTTTATTCCATCGCTTTTTTAGATGTTTCCTCCAATTAAACTAGAGCACTAAATATTTCAAATTTTTCACTTACAACTCATGGCCGTATGTTACCATGCATGTTGATAATACCTGTCAACTGAGCATATGAAGATCCAATTTAGTCATTATTATGGGGAATTCAAAAATTAAATAATTCAAAAGGAAATAAATAAAAAATAACTTGTTACGAAATATGTTGAGATACGTCTCAGGAGTGGAAATTCCTTACACATCTATCTCAAACACCATTCCACCTGATTAATCAAGTTAAAACAAAAACAAAATATATTTATTATTTTTTAATTTTTAATTTTTAATTTTTAATTTTTTTTTTCAATTTTTGAAAATTTTTGACTAAAAACCAAGCAAAAACAACACAATGAAAAAATAAAAATAAGATACTAGTCAACTATTCCTCTCCCCCAAACCTAATTGAGACATTGTCCCCAATGTCTAAAAAAAGAAGAAGAGTTTAGAAAACAGTATCTGGTTAGCTAGAATCTTACATCTAAAAAGAATATTAAAGGTTAAGATCCGGATTTATCTAACACTTCTTACCGCGATCATTGTCGGACCAGTTAATCTTGGAAAGTATAGGGTCAATTTGTGGTTCAAAGGCTAAAAATTGGTCAATTAAATCATGGACAGTTCTGGCAGTAAAGATGATATCTTTTACAGGTTTTGAAACGAATCCATTTCTCCGGGCATCATCAAGAAACACACAAAGAAAGTCATAAAATTCATCAACGTTAAACAGTCCAATTGGTTTCTGCTGTATGTTCAAGTTCGCCCAAGATAGCATTATAAAAATTTCCTCCATCGTGCCCAAGCCACCTGGCAAAGCAATAAAAGCATCAGCATGGTTAATCACAAGTCATTCAGATATACCTGGCACAATGCATTCCTCTCCATTTGATGGTCCTATAAGATTCGCCTCTGCCAAATGTTTTGGGATGATTCCCAAAACTTGACTACCTCATTCATGTACAGCTCTTGAAATGTACCTCATTAGTCCAAGATTGCCATCGCCATATACTAGGTTCATATTCCTCTCAGCTATGACTCGACCTAATTCCTGTGCTACTTCAACGAACTCTGGTTTAGAACCAACACTAGTACTGTAAAACACACAAATGTTAAAAATTCATCTTCTTGAAGTTGCCTCCAATTTTTTTATGTAACTCTTTCTCAAATCTGGATGTCTTCAAGAGTGCAATGATGAGATGAATTTATAGAACCTGAAAAAGGGTGAGTAATAATAGTACCTGCCAAATAACAATTATTAGCTAGACAGTAAAATAAATCTTGAAAGTCAAAAAGTCCGGATCATGTAGGAAAAAATAAAAAAAAATAACAAAATAAATCACAATTATTAGTTAAAGATAAAGAGATAATAATATTTACATATAGTAATGGCTTGAATGACATCTATGCGTCAGGAACAAGCTTCCCATCCAATTTGCTTATAAATTGGCAAACAGTGTCTTTTAAAGTCAGATTCCCGAGACTTAATTGTTGTCTTTCTTTTTGAAACTGTGTATGTAACATGCGAATTGAGTGATACACATATCCACTGGGATGCGTCTCAAGAGTCAATGATATTTCATCTAAAGACTCATTACTCATGCCATCCCTAATGAATTTAATTTTATCTTCGCGGTTATCAGATATCATTCCTAAAGAACGACAATGAGTATTACATGTACATCGTGCACATTTATAGCAAACACCTAATCTCTTAGCTCTTCTTTTCTTAGCATAGGTGCTTCTTCCTAAACCAAGCAGAAATGAAATAAAAGAGTCAGATGACTCACTTACCAATCGGGCTCCTGCTTCAATAATCCAACGAATGTCGTTAAGAATACCTTTGATCATCAAAATTCTCATCCGTTCCTTACGAGCTTTGTAGACTTTCATCAGAGAGTTTTGAGGGAGAGAATGAAATTACTTGTGAAGATTTGCGAGAACGTCTTCCATTCTATCTGTGACTTTATCTACAAAAATTAAAACACACAAAAATAAAACACACCAAATATCAATATATACAAAAATTACATTGGTTGCCTCCCTGCTAGCGCTAAGTTTAACGTCGTCAGCTAGACATGACTGCCCGAATGTTAGGCTGGATCTAAAAGTGTGACATTTTTTTTTTGCTCAAATGATTCCCCCTAGTAGTGCTTGATACGCTGGCTATTAACTTTGAATGTATCATTGGAGTTGGGATCAAGTAACCCAACATCTCCATATGGTAAAGCTTGGGTGATTAAGAATGGATCTGACCACCGTGATTTCTTCCCAATGAAAAGTTTCAACCTTGATTTTTTTAACAATACCCGCTGCCCCGGTTCCAATTATATGCGCATTATCTTCTGATCATGTCTCTTCTTGGCCTTTTCTTTGTACAGTTTGTCATTCTCAAAAGGTTGTATGTGAAATTCCTCCAATTCATTGAGTTCATGGAGCCGTTTCTCTCATGTTGTTTGTAGATCAAGATTTAACTTCTTTGGTGCGCAGTATGCTTTATCTTCAAGCTCCACAGAAAGATGGCATGCTTTAAGTTTGTCAGTGGAACTTTGCATTTCATCGGAGTTCTGGACAATACTATTTATCACATCAAGTCTGAAACATTTCTCCTTCTTTTCATCATCCGAGAAATTCATGGCTTTGAAAACATTGAATGTTATTTCATGATCTTGTACCCCCATATTTAGTTTACCTTTTTGTATATCAATAATGGTTCGACCTGTAGCCAAGAATGGTCTCCCAAGGATGATGGGAACGTCTTCGTCTTCCTCCATGTCAATGACAATAAAATCTGCTGGGAAAATGAATTTATCGACTTTGACAAGCACATCTTCAACTACACATCTTGGAAATGTGAGCATTCTATCAGCAAGTTGCAAAGAGATTGAGGTGGGCTTTGCTTATCCAATATGCAGTTTCCTGTAAATAAAAAAAGGCATCAAGTTAATACTAGCACCTAAATCACACAAAGACTTACCAAAATTATGTTCTCCTATGGTGCAAGGGATAATGAAACTACCATGATCTTTCAACTTTGGGGGAAACTTCCTCTAAATGATGGCACTGCATTCTTCTGTCAATACTATTGTCTCGTAATCTCCCAATCTTCATTTTCGTGACATAATATCTTTCATGAATTTGACATAGCTGGGCATTTGTTCCAACGCTTCTGCAAATGGAATGTTGATATATAGCTTTTTGAAGATCTCCAAGAATCGAGCAAACTGTTTATCCAGTTTGTGTTTCTGGAGACGCTGTGAAAAAGGTGTAGGTGGAGTGAATCTTTCTCGATCATTTTCTTTTGCCTCTTTTTCCTCCATCTGTGGTTCTTCTTCGCTGCTTTCTTTTGGAACTTCCTTAGTGGATTCCTTGACTCCAACATCTTTGTTGATATCAGCGCCGCTTTTCAAGGTGATGGGTTGACATTGCTTCTTCCCTATGTTCCTTGGATTTGGTTCTGTATTGCTAGGAAGGGTACCTTGCGGTCTGTAACTCTGAGCATTGGCCAGTTATCCCAATTGATTTTCCAGTGCCTTTATAGAAGAAGATTGGCTCTGAAACATAGCATCGTATGTTGATTGTTGCTTTTTCATCTGGGCCAGTAATTCTGCTATTCCTGGTTCTTTTTCATACTTCTGGTCTTTGTTCTGCTGTTGGAATCCTGGTGGTAGATTATTCATTTGCCCTGCATTGTTGCTCTATGTGAAATTTGGATGATTCCTCCCACCTGGGTTGTAGGTATTGGAATATGGATTATTTCCCTGTCTGTTGAAATTATTGACATAATTCACTGTCTCATCATGTTGGTTGTATGATTCTGCCTCTGGTGCTCCTCCATATAGTGAACTTATGGAGCCGTCAATATTCACTACTTGTGTGCTAAGTGTTTCTAGACATTTGCACATCTGATACAGCTTGGCATTCATTGATGTGTTGGCTCATACTTCGTGGATTCCTGTTATTCGTTGGATCATGCTCCTTTCTGTTAGCCACAAAGAATTATTGTTGGCCATTTCTTTAATTAAGTCTCATGCATGATCTTCTCCTTTTGCCATTAAAGCTCCTCCAGCAGAAGCATCTATTGTGGTTCTCATTAGTCCAGAAAGTCTATTATATAAGGTTTGGACATGTAGCCACTTTGCAATTTCATGGTGAGGACATTTCTGGAGCAATTCCTTGTACCTTTCCCAAGCTTCGCTGAAGGATTCTGAGTCATGTTGGACAAAGGATGTAATTTCGTTCCTCGACTTTGCTGTTATGGCTGAGGGAAAATGTTTTGCAAAGAATTTGGTGGCAAGAGTGTTCCAAGTTGTGATGGAACCTGCTGGTAGTGAATGGAGACATGCCTTAGCTATGTCTTTTAAGGAATATGGGAAAACACGCAGTGTCATTACTTCTTCAGCTGCTCGGTTGTAATTGAATGTGCCGCAAACTTCCAGGAAGTTGCTGATGTGGGCATTATGAACTTCAGTTGCATTCCCCCTAAACTGAACTGATTGTTGTATCATCTGAATGCATGTTTTGATGTCACACGTATTTGGTGGTAAGAGAGGCAGTACAATACATGAAATGAAGCCGTCAACCACCGGAATAGTTCTATCTCGAATGGAAATTGGTAGTGCAAATTCCAAAGTTTCAGGTTTCATGTTGATCAGTGCTTCTTGACCTTCTCGCCTTTCCCTTCTCAACTGTCTGATAGTTCTTTCAATCTTTGGGTCAAGCGGACAGATTTCAAAGCTTATGGTTCTTCTCATGTAGTGTCTGAGAACCTGAAACACAAGAAATCAAAAACAATAAGTAAAAATAAATTAGACACAAGTTAAGGTATCTAACCCCAAAATTAATAGTGAAAGATAAAGAAGTCCCCGGTAATGGCGCCAAAAACTTGATCGGTGTATAAACACACACGTTACGTAAGCGCACATATCGCTCAAGTAGTATAAAATGTATCGATCCCATGAGGACTTAATACCTAAACTATCAATTTATTGAGTTAAATATTTACAAGTATCTAATTGATTGATTTTTGATTGGATAGTGATTTTTGTATGAAAACAAGTAAATAAAGCAGTGCGAAAGTAAATTAAAGGAAAAATCAATATTATAAAATTATCTAGGGTTGTGAATCCTTCCAATATCTTTTAAAATGAAGTGATTATCTCACATTTGTGCAATATATCGGTTTATTAACCTGGAACACGAAAATATGTAAAAGCCTTTGTCGATGGTCAGATGCAAACACCCAAAGTAATCCAATTAATCATATGCCTATGTTAACCAAATTACCTAAATTCATTAAGATTAAGTTCCAATTGTAGCTACCCCCGCTCAACAGGTATATTTCTATCCTGTAAGGAAATCTACCTAAGAGTCTTTTGCCCCAATGTGAGATCGTGAGCTATTGAGTCTAAGGCTGAAACCTAAAATTCCTTTGTCAAGTTTATTTTAAGTTTACCAAATCAATCTTATTAGTGGCCAATTAATAAGAAGTATTAAGATTAAGACTCAATAAATAAACCTTTATATTACCCAAGACACAAAATAACCACTTATAAAACAGTGATATTGGAATTCATCACAACCCCAGATATGGTATTTAGTTACAACACATATCTAGGACTAGTAAAAACATAAATAAAGAAAATGACAAAAAATAAACTTGGAAATTAAAAAGATAAATTAACAATAAAGAAAATGATGGGGTTAGAGGATCCACTTTTATTACTACTAATTTAGATATCTCCCTTATTATAATATATAAACTTGCATGATATTACCAACCGACCATATAGGCGGTATCCTGATTAAGTCAGATTTTAGATTAATTCCAACCGACCATAAAGGCGGTATATCATTAAGTCTGGTTAAAATCAATTTAATTAAGTTCAACCGACCATAAAAACTGTATCCCATTAAGTCAGGTTTAAAATAGTTTATATATTATAATTAAGGGAGATTAATCTAAATATTAGTAATAAAAGTTTTACATTTCACCCCAGCAAAGGGGAGTTACCATTTCATACTGAAAAGTAAAATAAAGAAAGATCTATTGCTTAAAATAAAAATTAAATACAAGAAAGCTGTAAATAAAAAACAATATACAATCTTCTTAGTATTCTTAAGGAAATCCCCAGAAGAAGTTATGAATTTTCCTTCTGATTTCGGCCCCAATTTATAGGCAAAATTTTGTCCCATGCGTCGCGACGCGCCGTTGATCTTTGACACGTGTACGCGGCTTTGCTGAGATGATGACACATGGCTGTTGGCAGAATTATTGACTCGACATCGCGATGCGTGAAGATGTCCACGTCGCGACGCTGACGTCATGCTGACGTAAGTAATGACGCATATCGGCAGAGTGAATTATTGTGCTGACGTCATGATGACGTGTCATGAGGCAGAATTATTGGCTGACGTCATGATAATGTAGGTACTTACGTGGCGATGACGAGTGTCGGTAGGCTGATTACGTCAGCACGTCGCGACGCAGAGGTTGTTCGCATCACGAAGCGGAAATTACATTTTTGCCCTTCTTCTCGTTTTTCGCTGTTTTTTCCCTAATTTGATTCCAGTGAGTCCTGAAACCTTATTTATCTACAAAATACATAAAGCACATCAAAATATTCACAAAACTCAAGTAACTATACAAAATATTAAGTAAAAGGGGCGGTAAATATTGATAAATTTTCTGCTTATCAAATCTCACCCAAACGAGTTCTTTCTTCCTTTATTCTTTCAATCTAGTTTTTATGATATCTTACCATAAACTAATGAATTATTTACGCTTAATTACAAATATGTGTAACTAATTCATTAGTATGAGGTTGTAATGGATCATGAGCAATATTTAATTTAATTTGCATCTTTTTATTTTTTTGAGCGTTGCTTGGGTTATATATTATTCTTTATGCTTAAAGAATTTTTATTGTTTTGCTAGTAATAGGATAGTTGTGGTACTCTTAGGAACTTGGAAAAGAGAATTTAGGTTTAGCATTGAGAATAATAGCATGTGATTGCATTCATTGAATCAATTTCTGTGCAGGATAGGAATATACATGCTGGGCATGCATAGCAAATATTAGAACCGAGCTTAATGAGTTTGACTTAAATTAATTATCATAGGAATATATGTAATTAAATTAAGTTATATGTTTCTACCTGACTATCAAAAGAGGCTTGTAGATAATTTATCATTTTAAGTTAATAATCCATCACAATTACTCAATTGAATGAAAATTTTTAAATATTGTGCGTATGCTTATGTGAAGTTCCAACTCAAGGTTTTCACTTGCATAAGGTTTTCTGAAAATTTATTTACTATTTTCTTTAGATTTTAGTTAGTCACTCTTAATCAACCAAAATCATTGAACCATTTGTTTACTTTAAGTAAAGTATATATAGTTCTAGGAATTAATAGGATAAATAATAAGTTCATATAGGTTCGACATCTGATTTTTTTTATTATTAAATTACTTTAGAGATATATGTGTTTATTTGTTATGTAAAATCGCGATCACCATACATAAAAGTATCAATCATTCTATGATTTTTTTTTCCACATATTATTATTGGCATGAATCCAAACTCATATCCGAAGTCTTAACTGCTTACGATTTTATTTCGACTATCGGAGTAGCTCAACTTCAAAGCCGAATAATGTGGGATATATCAAAAAATCTTAAGGCATGTGAGGACGACTTTCAAACAATTATTAAGTGTTAGTGTTAGAAACAACCACCTTCATTGACTTTTGTCAGGGTTCAAACTTCAAAGCGATCTAATTAAGTACTGGCAAGCAACCCAAATGGAGATAAACCGATCAAGAAAAACAAATTTTCTGCCTCATTTTTCTTCAAAATTCTCATAGAGAAAATTAGCATCAAGCACAATAATAACTTAATAATTGTGATTGAAAATTAGCTTACTTGGGATTGCTTGCTTGTTTCAAGTTCCCAATTATCAGTCCCTTTCAGGTTATAGAATTAAAAATACTTTAAGGTGTCAAAACACTATCTTTAAAGTATTAAGTGACCTACTATTTTACAATAGGGTTAAGACAATATATCTTCAGGATACAACAAAGTCTTGAATTCTAAGAACATCAAACTTCTAAGAATTTTGTAGAATTTCTGGAATCCGTTTATTAAAAAAAAAAAGGGAAATTAAGTGATGGATTAATGAACGTAAATTATATATATATAAGCATTAATCCTGGCAATTGAAATTGAAAAGGCACATGTTCAAACCAACCAATACGTCTGAAACTTTAATTCAAATTTCGAAAATAAATCTATTATCATATAATATTTTGAAATGAATTATATATAAATAAATATATAATAATTCATCATACACTTATATATGTATCATATATATTATATATATATATATATATATATATATATATAATATATATATATATATATATATATTATATATATTTTAACCCAAATCTTTTGGTTTTCCTCCAAATTCTAAGGGGGGTGTATTCAATTGAGATTTTAAAAAGATTATTTATAAATAAATAAGTCCTGTAGATTTTAAAAGACATTTAAAGAATGTAATAGACATTTAAAGAATGTGATGACTTACAAGATTTTATTAGATTTCTTTTAATCAAGATTTTTTACATATTAGATTTTAAAAGACTTATTTCATAAGAATTTGTAAGATTTGAAATGACCATTATATATTTTTTTTTCCTTTTTTATAACCGATATTATATGTGTTAGCAAATATGTGTTATCAAACAGTAATATAACTTGCAATCAAACAGATCAAACAACTTTACAATTAGATCTAGATGCAATATAACCCTAATACAGTAAGAACCAGAAAAACCTGATTCGATTGTCCAAGTCGAGAAAGACTCTGTCCTTAAGAACTTATTGGCCCCGTCACAGGTGCTCTACGGATTCGAATTGCCAATGTTCTCCCAGGATAACTTGGATTATACTTGTTCAAGGTGCACTCCTTCACAAGTGTTTGAACTAGGATAAAAATGGTGGATCTCTCTCAAAACCAAAAGAAAACAAAGTGTCTGTAGAATCTGGATATATGTCTTCTATTTTCGTACATCCTTAATTAGGAGTGCATGACCCCTTTTTAAAGGCATGGAGGGGTGCCATATGACACCCTTTGGGGTGGGGTTGCAACCCTCTATGGATTGTAACCACTCTTGCACCCCTTTGCCATTCACAAAGACATATATACCCTTATGAAATAATTGAAGAATTTACAACAATCCCCCACAATTCTTCAAATATTCATTCAGACACGTGAGAGAGATACCGTGAGCTAAAGCTGCATCGAAATAGGTAGCTTTCGCTTTGAACCTTTCCTAGTGAATGACAATCGGATTTACTTGGCAAACCAGTGACCCATAGTCTTGAACTGTTCTGCCGTTGGTGTAAACCAAGACAATTGCCAACACACAGCTTTAATTCGACCATTTACCCGTTCTACGGTTGTGTTCATTTTGGCCCTGAACAACGGTCCTGGATTCATCAAGCACTTTAGGGTAACCCGCCTTTAAAGGTTCCCATGGAAGCGGCCTCACTTCTTACTTGAAATAGGTGATCTACTATGAAGAGGTAATCTGTCTTTACCCCCATTAGGACTCATCTCCTAATATAGTGATCATTAAAAGCCTTAGCTTATCCTAACCAATGACAGACAGCACTCAGCGTCATTATCGGAATGGGAAAGAGTACGAAACTCTTCAGTGCTTGTTTTGAATTGCACAAAGTTTCTGTTGTCCCTTTTGAACCTAGATCTTGGGATCTCCAGTCAACTAGGTTGGGTTTCCACAGTGACAATTCTTAGATTATAGGCTTCAAGCCCATTCCCCTCGATGACTTCTCAACTTGCTCTCGAGGTAAACCTTTAGTTAGTGGATCCGCTAGGTTTTCCTTCGACCTGACATAATCGATCGTTATTATGCCACTTGAGAGCAGTTGACGTATGGTATTATGTCTCCGACGTATGTGTCGAGACTTACCATTATACATTGTATTTTGGGCTCTCCCAATAGCCGATTGGCTGTCACAATGTATGCTTATCGCTGGCACCGGTTTGGGCCAACTAGGAATATCCTCCAGGAAGTTTCTAAGCCATTCTGCTTCTTCCGCTGTTTTGTCTAACGCTATGAACTCTGATTCCATAGTAGACCGGGCAATACATGTTTGCCTCGAGGATTTCCATGACACGCCGCATTACCAAGTGTGAAAACAAATCCACTCGTGGATTTGGAATCCACCGTATCAGATATCCAGTTAGCATCGCTGTAACCCTCTAGTACAGCAGGATATCTCTCGTAATGTAGCCCATATTTTGAAGTTTCTCTCAGATACCTCAAAACTCTTACTATGGCTTTCCAGTGGTTGTGTCCTGGATTACTCGTATATCTGCTAAGCCGATTCACAGCTTGAGCGATATCGGGTCGTGTGCAATTCGTGAGATACATCAGACTTCCGATGATTCTCGAATACTCTAGTTGCGATATGCTTGAACCAGTATTCTTTGATAAATGAAGAGTTAGGTCTACAGGGGTTCTAGCCACGTTTAGATCCCCTTTGATATATTTATCGAGTATCTTCTCAATATAATGAGTCTGTGATAATATATATCCGTCTGATGTCCTAGAAATCTTTATTCCTAGGATCACATCAGCTATCCCCATATCTTTCATATCAAATCTGCTGGATAACACGTTTTTGGTAAGCTTAATCATTTCATGATTACTACCAATTATCAGCATATCGTCTACATAGAGACACACAATGACATATCCTTTTTGAGTTGATTTGGTGTACACACACTTATCACACTCATTGGTTTTAAACCCATTTGACAACATCTCTTTGTCAAATTTCTCATGCCATTGTTTCGGTGCTTGTTTTAATCCGTACAAGGATTTTACAAGTTTGCACACCTTCTGTTTTTGTCCAGGAACACTAAACCCTTCTGGTTGTTCCATGTAAATTTCTTCATCCAATTCACCATTCAAGAATGCTGTCTTTACATCCATTTGATGTATTTCAAGACCAAATATAGCTGCTATGGCTATGAGCATTCTTATCGATGTGATGCGAGTCACCGGTGAATAGGTGTCAAAGTAATCAAGGCCTTCCTTTTGTCTATAACCTTTTATGACAAGTCTTGCCTTATACTTATCTATTGATCCATCCGTTTTCATCTTCCTTTTGAATATCCATTTGTAGCCCAGCGGCTTACAACCTGGCGGAAGATCAACCAACTCCCAAGTATGGTTCTGTAGGATTGAATCAATCTCACTGTTTATAGCCTCTTTCCAAAGAGGTGCCTCCGGAGAAGTCACTGCTTCTTTATAACTTTGAGGCTCATTTTCTAACAAGTATGTTAGAAAATCGGGACCAAACGACTTAGACGTTCTAGCCTTTTGCTACGTCTAGGCTCGATTGTCTCAGCATTTACACGTTGATCTGATTCTTGGTCAACTTGATAACTGTCCTTGACAGTATCAATGTTCTTTTGAGAGACCCAGTTATTTGTCTTTCCTTACAAGGAAACGTCTCTTCAAAAAATATCGCATTCCTTGACTCAATTATCATATTAGGATTGATGTCAGGAATCTCCGACTTGTGCACCAAGAATCGATACGCACTACTGTTGTGAGCATATCCAATGAATATACAGTCAACAGTTTTAGGTCCTATTCTAACCTTCTTAGGTTTAGGAACCATTACTTTGGCAAGACACCCCCACACTTTGAGGTATTTGTAGGAAGGTACGAAACCTTTCCACAATTCATATGGTGTCTTGTCTAGTCTTCTGTGAGGAAGCTTGTTCAGAACGTAGTTTGCGGAAAGCAAGGCTTCCCCCCACAAGTTCTGGGGTAAACCCGAACTTGTCAACATGGCGTTCATCATTTCCTTCAACGTTCGGTTTTTGCGTTCCGCAATTCCGTTCTGTTGAGGAGAATAAGGAGCAGTGGTTTCGTGAATAATTCCGTGCACAGAACAATATTCACCGAACGGTGAAACGTATTCACCACCTCTATCACTCCTGATTCTTTTGATTTTCTTGCCAAGTTGATTTTCAACTTCGCTCTTATAGTGTACAAAGCTTTCAATAGCTTCTGCTTTGCTTCTCAAAAGTACACATAACAGAATCTTGTGCTGTCATCGATAAAAGTGACAAAGTACTTTTTACCGCCTCTTGTTTGCACAATATTCATGTCACATACATCAGTATGTACAAGTTCTAGCGGTTCAGAACTGCGTTCGATAGAATGAAATGATGTTCTATGTATTTTTGCTTCAACACATGCTTCACACTTATGTTGGCTATCAATTGCAAATTTAGGTATCAGGTCCATGTTAATTAATTTACGCATGGTATCATAATTAACATGTCCTAACCTCCCATGCCATACATTTTGTGACACAATAATATAAGCAGACGAACTAGCTTTATTAATAGCACGATTAACAGTCATTACATTTAGCTTGAAAAGGCCCTCAGTTAGGTATCCTTTTCCTACATACATATCATTCTTAGTCATTACAAACTTGTCAGAAACAAACACAAGCTTAAACCCAGCCTTACTAAGAAGAGAGCCTGAGACTAAGTTCTTCCGAATATCTGGAACGTGCAGTACATTCTTCAATGTTAGCTCCTTTCCGGATGTCATCTTCAGAACAACTGTGCCTTGTCCAACCACCTGAGAGGTAGACGAGTTTCCCATTGTCAGATGATCGCCGCCATCGACCTTCTGGTACATGGAAAACATCTTACTTTCTGCACAGATATGGCGAGTAGCCCCAGTGTCTACCCACCATTCTCTCGGATTCCCAACTATGTTAGCTTCGGTTACCACTGCTGATAGTTCCATCTCTGAGATATCATCAGTCAGCTGCTCACTCTCAGTAACATGGGCCTCATATTTTTTTTTTCTTGCCCTTGTCCTGAGACTTCTTGTTTCTGCAGTCCTTTGACATATGACCGCTCTTTCCACAGTTGTAGCATTTTCCCTTGAACTTCTTGTTCCCAGAGTCAGCTCCACTGTTCTTTCTCTTTTTGCTACCCTTTGCACCTTCAATGATGTTGGCCTTAGACTCCAGAGTCTTGTAGCTGGCCTTCTCGGACATTCTGTTGTCCTCTTCGATTCTCAATCGAACACTGAGGTCTTCAAGGCTCATCTGCTTCTTTTTGTGTTTCAGATAGCTCCTGAAGTCCTTCCATGATGGAGGCAGTTTTTCAATTATGGCGGCAACTTGAAACATCTCACAGAGTTTCATTCCTTCATCCAGTATTTCATGAATGATCAATTGCAGTTCACCCAACTGAGACATCACCGTCCTTGAATCTACCATCTTGTAGTCCAGGAACCTACCCACGACAAATTTCTTTTGTCCGGCATCTTCAGTTTTATACTTCTTCTCGAGAGATTCCCAGAGAATCTTCGCAGAAGTCATGCCTTGGTACACATTGTACAGGGTATTGTCAAGACCACCCAAAAGGTAGTTCTTGCATAAGAAGTCTCCAGACATCCAAGTCTGTTCTCGCTCTTCTTCTTGGCCTTCTCGGATTCACCCTCCACAGGACCCGGAGGATCTTTGAGGAATTTTGCCAACTGGAGAGTTGTCAGGTAGAACAGCATCTTACTCTGCCATTGTTTGAAATTTGCCCCACCAAATTTCTCCGGTTTTTCTCCATGAGAGACCGGTACCGTGATATTTCCGCTAGCCATATGTAACTGGAAAATCAACAGGGTCAATTAGTCTACGAAAGACAATTGCACAACGATCAACGAATGATCTTGTTCAAAGTGATAACGATAAATGTAGATATATATAATTCAATCAAGATTGGATGGAATTACTTGTGTATTATTACACTTTAAATTCTCAACCAATTATGCAACAATCAAACAATTTCAACTTTATCACTATGTGAATGCTTGTGATAATTGAACAACCTAATAATAACTTAAATCTATACTTCCAAGATTAATGTGTTACCAGTATATGACTTACCAAGTTAATATTAATTAAGTTTGCAGTTTATAAGAATTACAGGACTATATCGTTAGTGTCGCGTTCGTATCTACGTTCGAACGAGACTGTCCAGTGTGTGTGCGTTCGTGTTGCGTTTGATAACGCGTTCGAACGATGTGTTTCCAGAGAGTTCACGTTCGAGTAGCGTTTGAAACGCGTTCGAACGGAATGATTCCAGAGAGTTCACGTTCGTATTGCGTTCGTGAACGCGTTCGAACGGAATGATTCCAGAGAGTTTGCGTTCGAGTTGCGTTTAGTACGCGTTCGAACGTTCTAAGGCAGAAGGCTTTCGTTCGAGTTGCGTTTGAAGACGCGTTCGAACGTTCTTACGAGAATTCAAATTTTTAGCCTTCGCGTGCGTTGGGCGTTCGAACGCCCTACGGGTTTTTCATGCACAGTTCGTATTTTCCAGAAAATATTAAAACCCTAACATGCGAATTACTATCTAATAACATTAAAGCAATAAGTTCTTAAGATTGTTAGCAAATATGTGTCATCAAACAGTAATATAACTTGCAATCAAACAGATCAAACAACTTTACAATTAGATCTAGATGCAATATACCCTAAAACAGTAAGAACCAGAAAAACCTGATTCGATTGTCCAAGTCGAGAAAGACTCTGTCCTTAAGAACTTATTGGCCCCGTCACAGGTGCTCTACGGATTCGAATTGCCAATGTTCTCCCAGGATAACTTGGATTCTACTTGTTCAAGGTGCACTCCTTCACAAGTGTTTGAACTAGGATAAAATGGTGGATCTCTCTCAAAACCAAAAGAACAAAGTGTCTGTAGAATCTGGATATATGTCTTCTATTTTCGTACATCCTTAATTAGGAGTGCATGACCCCTTTTTAAGGCATGGAGGGGTGCCATATGACACCCTTTGGGGTGGGGTTGCAACCCTCTATGGATTGTAACCACTCTTGCACCCCTTTGCCATTCACAAAGACATATATACCCTTATGAAATAATTGAAGAATTTACAACAATATGGCGTAACCATAAATAAAAAAAGTTAATGAAAATCAATTGGTTCAAAATGTCTGAATGTCATTTCTCTGCCTAGGAATATTTTATGAGTTTTTTCTATACAAATGTCATTTCTCTGACTTAGGAAGAAAAGATAACACTTCGGCATCAATGATCTAATAATTGATAAATAATTTTTTCCTTAAATTTGGGTTTTTTAAAAAATAAAATACAAGTAAAAAATTAGCGAGAAAATGAGGAAAAAATCATTGTTGTGCTAAATTCATTTTGTACATTATTATCTATCTGAATGAAGAAGTTATGTTGGCCTCAAAGAAAATCTAGGAAATTATCTTTAAATGTGATAGAATTTTCCTCCTCGAAAATGAAATTCATTAAGAAAAATAGTTGGAGAAATGACATTATCAGTTGCATTTAAAAAAAAGTCATATTATTTTATTTGAAAGAAAAAAGAAGAAATTACTAATAAGCAATAATTTGTTCATGAAGAACTAACATGTATGTTCATCTTCTATTTTCTAACTAACATGTATGTTCATCTTCTATTTTCTAACACTCAAAAAAATCTTATGTAAAAAGTCTCATGGGTTAGGGTGTGATTTTTTATAGAGTTTGATATTTATAATTTTCACTAAAAAGTCCCACAGAATCACACATATAAAAGAATCCTTCAAAATAATTATGTTTTTCAATACCATAAGACTTTCTATTACTTATTTAAAATCCTGATTGAATATCACTAGATTTGGATGCACTCTTTAAAAAATCATAATAGTCTTAATGGAATACCACAAGACTTTTTAGATTATTTAAAAATCTTAATTGAATACCACAAGACTTATTTAACCCAAAAAAATCTTTTAAAATCTCAATTGAATACACCCCCCCTAAATCTTTATTTTCCGTAGAGACTTCTCTCAAATCAATTGATTTGTTGTGTCCCACAATATAAGGTGTAATAATTCCTATTATTTTAACAATGTGGGTTTGCTCTTTGTCAATTTTCCTAATACTACAAGCTAAATATAACAATCCGCCACTTAATTTATGAAATTATGCCATTTTGGCAATTTCCAGAAACTTTCAGGTATATATAGAAAATTTTTGAAATTTACCACTTGACTCCTGCGAATTTGCAATCAGGCCCCTATCATGAGGCTTCCTCAAAAATTCATATTTTTGAAGTCTTTATGATACAAATTTCAAAACTTGTAAAAACGAAAGTTGTTAGTCTCGGAAAAACGAGTGTAAAGGTTCAAGAATCAGCTCAATCGGAATTCGTTTGCTATGTTTATAGTCGAAACAAGAAATATTTACGCGTATAACGATATAAACATGAATCGCGTAACCAGTTCTCGAACCACGCATTTTCCAATGAGACGAAACTTCACTTATAAATATTCCAATCTATTTTCCAACACATAAAGTCCTATTCGAGATATTACAACACATACCCTCATTGTATCAAAAATTACTCATTTTAAAGATGCCCTTGGGGAGACACATATCATATATTATTTAAAATTTCAGAAGAGCTAATTAAAAATTTTAACTTATAAATTTATATAACCTTATCATGTGTTAAGCAATGATAGACTTAATTATCCATCATTAAAGAGCTAATTTTCATAATATTTACTGATAAAATAACATGCGAAGTTCCACTCAGATATAATGGATCTCAAATCTAAATGATCTAATCGATGAGTTGGTACATAAAGAGCATAGGAAAATTAGCAAAACCCACTGATATTTGGTGAAATTAAACGAAACATTCCTAATATTTTAAAATTATATGGGAGTTTTGCAATAAATATTTTGCTTCTTAATGTAAAACATATTTATGGATGACAATCAACCTATCATGTACCCGTCTCGTCCCGTTATATCTCATCCCAATTATGATTCTAGACGAAAAATAATCTAAAGTCTCGTTTTTTAAATCGGGATAAAAAATCGTCCCGAATCCTTAACCGAATGGTTAGATATCCCGAATCTTTAACTGAATTTTGAATTTTTAAATTAAAATTCTGGATTGTTAAGCATAAAAAATTGATTTTACTTAATTTTAAAATATGAAAGAATTTCACTTAATTTAAGAGGTTTCACTCATTTTCCCATATAGTACATCCAAAACGTTCCTCATTAAATTCAATCATATTGGAGTTTGCGTATATGGACCATACCAATCGACTCAAAACCTGAAAATGGAATTTAACTTGAAGAAGGCACAACACAAAACAGTCACCGGAAGAATGGATTCAAAAAAGATTACCCAAATTGAGATTTTGGACCTTGAAGATGATAATAAAGTCGTCTTCACACCGACTTTACAAAAGGGAACCACAAGGAAACTGCAATTTCAGTTGAGCAATACAATGAAGAAAGAGACCTCCAATTGGCTATCATGGCTTCTCTCGGTCACCCTCAAAACTTCATTAATCTAGAAGACGACAACATGCATGTACTAAACTTTGTGCCCAAGAACACTCCATTGGGTAAAAGAAAAAAACCCTTTTCAATTCATTCAATAACTGAAAATGGGCAGTCTTCAAATTCCAAACACAAAGACCCTTCTTTTGTTTGTGAGATTTGCGTGGAACCCAAGTTACCAAATGAGTCTTTTAGCATCAAGGGTTGCTCTCATATGTACTGTACTGACTGCATGATCAAATACGTGGCCTCAAAGTTGCAAGAAAGCATTACATCAATCCGCTGCCCTGCGGCTGATTGCAGAGGCGTGTTAGAGCCACAGTATTTTCGCAATATACTCCCACAAGAAGTGTTTGATAGATGGGGCAATGCTTTGTGTGAGGCTTTGATTCTTGGGGCTCAAAAATTTTACTGTCCGTTCAAAGATTGCTCTGCCCTTTTGATTAATGATGATGATGGAGGAGGAGAGGCTGCTATAAGGGAATCAGAATGCCCTTATTGTAATAGATTGTTTTGTGCACAATGTAAGGTCGCTTGGCATGCAGGGATTGGGTGTGAAGATTTTCAGAAATTGAATAAGAATGAGAGAGAGCCTGAGGATATTATGTTGATGAATCTAGCAAAGAACAAGAGATGGAGAAGGTGTCAAATTTGTAAGTATTATATTGAGAAGAGAGGAGGTTGCGGGCACGTGAGATGCAGGTCAGTTTTTAATTACCCACTTCTTTTCATACTGTTAAATGGAAGCTGTATTTGTGAAAAAATAAATAAATAAAAATCCCACATGGAATGTAAGTCGGTTAATTAAATAATATTTTTGACTAGTCCCAACTTGGGACCAATGTGATTATAGTTTTGAGTGTATTTTTAGACGAGACAAGTTTCCGTTCAGAATGATCATTTTTCATGATGTTCTCAATTTACTCGTCACTTGATAATTCTGAAAGTTGTCTCGTTTTCTCTTGGATAATTTATTGATTTATATAATAATATATATCTTGATTAATTTATAGAGATTTAACTATGATAGTAGTTATGATTTAGAAGTTAAGGTGGCTTAGACATTTTGTTGTTCATTGAATCTAGCATGCACGTCTTGCTGTTGCAATGTGATTCGACTTAATTAGAAAACTTTTAAGCTCAAAATTGTGGGCAATTTATGTGCTGTGGCAAGTGCTGATGATCACTTCTCTTTGGTTTATTTGTTCTGCTTCCATTAATCAACCGCAGGTGTGGATTTGAATTCCGTGATTACATCTGAGGAGGAGATTACTGAAGTGCTACTACTCACAGGGTTCATTGGCATAAGCATTGAAAGTTTGTCCCAAATGAATGATGATGTTCAGAGAAATTATTCAAACTAGCATTTTAGTTATGTAAATGGGAACAGTAGTTTTATCTCCTGTTAAATTGTTAGTAATTATGAATATGGAAAAGATTTCATTTTTGGCTTAGTAAAAAAAAATCTAATCCGTCTCTTTTGGTTTCAAAGTTCAAAAATTATTGGTTTGGTTATCTTTGCAATTTGAACCTTAGAAGTAAGAACTCATATTTATTAAGTAGTTTTTTTGGACTCAAATCCAATTCTCCCTAAAATTCATAGTGTGAAAATTCTCGTGGGTCATTATTAGCTCAAATCCACAACAAATTTTTTGTTTTAGAGCTTAATCTCCTCATCATAAAATTACCGGGAAAAAAGTAATATTAGTTTATCTCTTCTAATAGAAACAAAGGTCAAGCATTCACACTACTTTGAAGAGAAATTAATTTAATATAGAATTGGATGAGATGAAATGGGTAACGTAGCAATCAAAAAAAGACATGGGAGAAGTTAATTGACAAATTTTTTATTATTTTATATGTAAAAACAAGTTGGCTTTTGCTAGAAGGAAAATCACTTGTATTATTTGATTCTGTATTTTGACTTTAAACAAGGGGTTCTATTTTCTGAGCAAGCAAGAGACAGGTAGAATTTAGAAATTAGTGTATGCACAATAGAAGAATTTAAGGCATAAGAGTCCTTGTTTCAAATTAAGATGAGAATCGATCGCCAAAGCGTGCCTCACTCCAAAATCTCACTTGAGTGAGTTAAAAATTCAAGAAAATGACTATGATACCTCAGGTTCTACATAGTTTGTTTGTGAAATCTATGTTAAGTAACTAGTTTGACACATTTTGCAATCCACGTCAAGAACAAAATCACAAAAAAATTTTAAAAAAAAAGGGAAAATACCTAAATAAAATGAAGGGTAATTACATCTTTATGAGTCAATGAAAGTAAAAGATTGCTCCCACTTTTACGACACTCTTTGCATAATCAGATACATAACTTTCGTCACTGGGTTGTAGACCATTATTGAACCAGCCTAGTGGCGGACTACTGTCCCTCCCAACGGTGACGGCAATGGATCAAGTCTCATGTTAAATTAGATATGAGTAAACATATGTCTCTTCTAATATTTATGAAAGTAAATATATCTCCAGTATGGAAACAGAGCTAATCTTTAATAGTAGTAGGCTTATAGATTATGTTATAAATATATATATATATATATATATATATATATATAAAAATTCAGTGTCCCATTAGATTTTAGATTGTATTCTTGTCGGGAATCAAACTGAGACAATGCTAGAGCTTGGAGATTGCCATATGAATCTCCGACATCATGTTGTGTTTACAAGATGGGAGATTGATCGCGATTTTATATAGCACGCAAGTGCACATAACGCACAAGTAGTATAAAAATATCGATCTCACGAGAAATTATTAGTAATATATAATACTAAAGTTTTATCAACCCTAACCTTATTTAAACCAATGATTTTGAAGAAATAGCTATTAACAACTAAACCAAAGGAAAAGAAAAGAAAATTTAAATTAGAGAAAGTAGCAAGGTAAGAAGAACTTAGGATCACAACTTCCCCACAATAATCACTTAAACATTTCTCTTCTCTTTATAATTGATCAACTATAATAAATTATTAACCTAGAATATAAAATTATCTACAAGCCTCTTCCAATTGTCGAGTAGAAATGTCCAACGTAGTTCAATTACTTATATTCTTATGATAATTTATCTAAGCCAAACTTATTACGATCCGGTTCTAATTATGGCTACGCATGCTCTGCAAATATATTTCTATCCTGCACGAAAATCTATTCAATAGAATGAGATCGCACGTTATCAATTCCTAAGGCTAAACACAAATACTTTTTTCCAAGTTCTTTAGGATTTACCATAACTATCTTATTGCTAGCCAAACAATGGAAAGCATTAAGCATAGAGAATGATAAACAATCCCTATAGTATGTCACAAATCAATCATAAAAGAGATTTAATTAATAAAGTTCATATTGGGTTCTATTATAATCCTATAACAAGACCTAGTTCATGATAAAGAAGATAAACAAAATCATCATGGTATTCAACTAAAAAATAACAAAGAATTAATAAAGAAGTGATAAAGAAAATAAATCACCCGCCGAACCACGTTAATTTCTTGTGTCAATCTGCATGTTTTTCTCCCTCCGCCAAAGTTTGCTTTTGGTTGTCCTCATAACCAAAAAAATTCACTGCTGAAGGAAGGTTGAATCCTGGGAACGATACATTTCTGTTATTGTTCCTGAGACGAAAACCAGCCATCAACAGTTGGCGCCGTCTACGGGGATCGAACAAAAAACAACTCGCATTGAGAGGCAATGGTGGGCGTTGAAAGCTGCGATTTTCACAAGCAGCTTAGCAGCAAAACGGATGGAGGGGAAAGGAATGGGAAGAAGCAAGACGGAAGAGGATGAAGAAAGGGTCCATATGTATGAAGATCCTTTTCTTGCTGAATTGTGGAATGAAATGTAACAATATTGGCCAACTGTGGGACACAGAAACTGGGCGACGCATGCTGTTCTAGGCTCGCGGCCTAGTTGGGAGTACGGAGTAGCCCGCGGGGGACTAAATCGGAGAACAATAGAGTCGCCACCCGGTGTGAACCAGGATAAAGATTTAAGGCCGCACTCACTCCTCGCAAGGGAAGACCTCAAACCGTTGGTTCGGAATGGTCCCTTACTTATGCCACTTGTAATGAAATGATTTTTGCAATAATTTAACCAAGCCTAAGCAACATTTATTTCCAAGGATAATCTACTCCTAAGTTCGCATGCATAAGTACAAGGCTCATATCTAAGTTTTCATGTAACCTATGTCCGAATTTGCATATAACATATTTGCATATAATCTATGTCCCAATTTGCATACAACCTATTTGCATATAATCTATATCTCAATTTGCATACAACCTATTTGCGTATAATCTATGTCCGAATTTGCATGCATAAAGATGAATTGAAATACGGCAAGCATACAATGTCATAAGCATATTACATTTGATCATAGGCATGCCAGTAGATAATAATTGTACAATCACGCATGGAAGCAAATCGAAATAACGGCAATCATATAACTTCATGAACATGTTGAATGGATGAATACAGAAGCATAAGTAGATAACTATCGTGTAAACATGCATCATGGAAACGAACATGTGATATTGTGAACACAATAAATGACTAACTGCGAGAACATGAACAATCAAAAACGGTAAATGACAAAATGAGTAACCATGCATGAGATGTGATGGAAGATGGCCTGTTTATCATGGGCATTCGTGCGGCGTTCGTATCCGCGTTCGAATGGTAAACAGAAAGTTCGCGTTCGAGTAGCGTTTGTAAACGCGTTCGAACAAACTGAGACAGAAAACATGCGGTCGTGCGGCGTTCTGAAACGCGTTCGAACGGGGTTACAGCAGTGACCTCCAAAATGCAGTAAACAACATGACACATACGTGAATGGATGAATAGATGACACCTAATCAATAATAACGGGCTAAAAGGCTCGGCAAAGCATCGTGGTAAAGGATTTTAACCCCTCGACATAGAGGACCTTTAATCCAACTTACTAAGCCCATGCGCTAATAACATAATGCATATAAAAATAAAGACAACAATATCGGACTTTGTATACCCGATTGAACACATCTTACATTCAACCGAATATACGTCATCCGGTGCGGCGAAGCATCGTGGTAAAGGATTTTAACCCCTCGAAATGGAGGACCTTTAATCCAACTTACTAAGCCCATGCGCTAATAACATAATGCATATAAAAATAAAGACAACAATATCGGACTTCGTATACCCGATTGAACACATCTTACATTCAACTGAATATACATCATCCGGCACGGCAAAACATCGTGGTAAAGGATTTTAACCTCTCGAAATGAAGGACCTTTAATCCGACTTACTAAGCCCATGTGCATCACATTATTACATAAACAAATAACATGCAAAAATTAAATAACGATAATAAACAAATCAAGATAACATGAAATGAAATATGACCGTATACTCAAGTGGTACGTGGAGTTGTATCCCGAGTACAGATCATACTACCGTCCATTCGGAATCGGCTATGAAATTTATATCCGATTTTCCATCCTATATACCACAAGAGGCGACACATTTTCCGTTTTATTCAAGGGCCACAACATACACCATTTCATAATACATGCATTTTCTATCTATTCAAGGGCCACAACATGCATCACTCCAAAATAATCATGTAAATAAGATTCAATAAACAGTAAAATACGAATAAAAATGGATATGAAAAGTGCCCTCAGGTCTAATCTTTTTCGTCGACTCTCGGATTCGCGTTTCACGGTGATCGGAAGGGTTAAAGCTCCGCAACTTTTCCGGTTCACTGGTTTGCGTCTTTCCTCGCTATTTCACTACTCAAGCTACTGTTTTGACTCCGTTTCGCTGCTGTTTTGCTGCTATTTTGCTGCTGTATTTTGGTCACTATTTTTGGTGTTTTAGGCTACTTTTTTTGCGGTTGAAGGGCTTCTGTTTTTACGGTTAAATGGCAGCTGTTTGTTGGTGTTTTAAGGGACTGTTTCAGGCAGTTTTTGGAGGGTACATACGGCAGTTTACTGGCATTTTTTTTAAGGGGTATTGGGCTGTTTTCCGGGCAGAAAGCTTGATGGTTTATGCGATAATTTCAGGGGGTTTTATTGGTGTGGCTGTTTGGGGTGCTTGTGTGAGTGAATTTGGTTGAATTTGCAAGGGTGATGCGTGAAGGGGCTGAGGACGTGTTGAAGGGTGATGCGTGAGGGCTGAGAACATGAGGGCTGAGGGAAGTATGTAAGTGGTTGTGGCGTGAAGTGTTGAGGGAGGCTAATGCGTGAATGGACTTTAGGTGACGTGAGAAGAGGGGCTAGTGCATGAGTGAATTTTGCTGAATTTGCAAGGGTGATGCGTGAAGATGAGTGGCTACGGTTTCTGTTGTGAGGAATGTCTTTAGCCTGAATTGAGTGAATGGTTTTGAGTGAGTGGGGGATTTGGTGCCGTGAAAGGGAGAGGATCTCTAGGGTTTAGTTTTGGGTTTCTTTTGTTTTTCTTTTGTTTTGGTCACTGCCGAGAGAGAGAGATGAGAGGCTATTGTCTTAGGGTTTATTTGCTTTTCTTTTGTTTTGGTCACTACCGAGAGAGAGAGAGAGGAATTGTCTTGGTTTTGGGTCTCTTTTATAGACAAAGGGGATAGGTGAATCCTTGCTTGACAATGAAGGGATTTGTGCATTAAATGAGGATTTGATTTAGTGTTAAACAAGGAAAACCAAAGATTGATTGGAGACAAGATTATGCTTAATTAGGAAGTTCATATATTTAATTTGTTTTATTTAGGCATGATATTTGTTTAGTTAGGAATATAATAATCTTGATTGATTTTAATTAGGCATGGCTTTATTTTAAATTGGTATATGATTTTTAGATTTTATTTAATTTCACCATGTGTTAAATATGTGTTTTCTTAATTTGGATGTGTTTTATGGGCTTTGGTGGGCTAATTAGGCTTGGGTGTGAGGCTAGCAGCAAAACCAAAAATATCGACACCGTTCGAACGCTGATTCGAACGCTACACGAACACCCGCAATCTGCTTGACATTCGAACGTGATCGCGAACGCAGCACGAACGAAAACAGTGAACTTGTGAAATGAATCTGATGACATACTTATTCCGAATTTCCCCTTCCGACGTCCGTTTCCCGCGACTTCCGCGACTTAAAAGGTAGTGCCTCCAAATAAGACTCATCATAGGGACTTACATGCAAAAATGCAGTGCCTACAGTCGCCCCCACTTTGATGGGACTTGTGCAGTGTGTGATAGTGATAATCCTATCAAAGTTATGCAATGCATTTTCACTTACCTGGCTCGCCAGCTGCCACCTGACTTGCCTGCTCCTTCGAGCTGAGTTGATGAGAGGTGGTCATTCCCGAACTGTTGCTGTGATGTGGTTCATTCATGAACCATTACTGAGAGGTGGTTCATTCCTAAACCGTTACTGGGAGGTGGTCCATTCCCGAACCGTGCTCTATTCTCAGATTGCCATTCTCGGCTTGTTCATTCTCGAACCTTGTTTCATTATCGGATTGCCATTCTTGGCTTGTTCATTCTCGAACCTTGTTCCATTCTCGGATTGCCATTCTTGGCTTGTTCATTCTCGAACCCTGCTCCATTCTCGGATTACCATTCTGTTGGACAATTATGACCCATAGCGTCATTATTTGTACAGATCATAGTGTTGTATAAATTAACTATGTGATAAAGGAGATTGAACTCTTATCATTTGTGATTAGATCACCAAGATATATAAATGATAGGAGGTCCATGTGATTTGTTCCTGGATTGAGAATGATATGAGACAGTATCAGTCCACGAAGGATAAATCATTAAATATCCCTAGTCAGAGTATTATCGAGATTGGACATCGATGAATACGTAAAAGACTAGTATTACACTTATACGCGTTGTGAGGGCACAATGTCATATTTCTCATATATTTGGGTATAGGATACTCATACAAGTGTAATAGGAGGTTGCGTTTTACCGATGGTACGGGAAACAGCTTCGCTCTGGATAGACCCCCTCGGAATTCCATTGGTAGTATGACTATGTGTCTATGGAAGTCCGAAATCAGGGTAGGTGTATTTGGTCTTAACCTGAGACTTGCACCGCTAATACTTGCGACAATCAATATACTTTGGTTGCGGTCGTCCAGGGCTTTAACAGGTTATGTGTACGCCTATGTTGGGTATATTGAGAATCGTAGTGTGTTGGGTGTGATGTCAAGATGGAAGTATCACTCCAGTCATATGGAGATGATGGTCACGTAGGATACAGTACTAGTACTCTTAAGTACTGCAGTCATCAAGATAAAATGACAAGGTCATGTTTATCCGATTATAGAGACTAGTTACCAGACATCCGACATGTGTTTCGTACAGGGCAGGCACAATTCCAGCCCCAGGCCTAGCACGTGATCATCCGATACTGGATCGACATACACAATACTACGTATACTACGCCTGATATAGATCCTTTATTCCTGTAAGGATATTTCTGGAGAATTGGGTAGGTATGACGCTTTGCTAGAAGCCAACCTTGTCTTGTAAATCGGTATAAATGTAGTACGAGGTACTTATGTGTTCGAATAGTCCGACGACCGAATTTACTGCCAACATATCTGGGGATCTCATGGGTCGCTTCCCGAAGATTCACCGATGACGTATGACTCGCACTCTAAATTAATCTGGGATTAATTAGAAGAGAGAGAAAATTAATCTGGGATTAATTACGGAGATATTTTATCTGAGATAAAATATCAATTAAAGAGAGAGAACGATTAATTTGGAGTTAATCGATAAAATAATATATTCGATATATTATACGAAATGGATTTCGACGCGGAGTTAAAATTAGATTTTAATTCGGGCGAACGAATTAATTTAGAATTAATTCGTTAGCGACGTAAATAGTGATTTTGCTATGCATAATCATTTAATTACGTCGCAACGGAAAATTCGTTAATTTGGAATTAGCGAACCCGATCCCGGGATTATTTGCGAGCGCATTCGTATTTCGAATTCGAGTGCGCACGTAAGTCAAATCAAGCGTCAAATCGCTAGTCGCATCTAGCGTCACATCAAGCGTCAAATCATGTCACTTTGAGTGATGTGACATTGATTGATTGATTGAGTGATGTGACTTGATGGAAGTGGTTGGCAATTTATGGCTTTGATTGTTTGACTTTTTAAAGCCAAAATTTTGGTATATGTTTTGGAAAATTAATTACCAAAATTAGACAACACATTTCATCTCTCTCTCTCTCAAAATCTCTCTCTTCTTCATGCCCACTTAGGGCATTTTTCTGGTTCATTTTTCTGGGAAAACCGTGAGCTAGAGGGAAACAAGAGTGGTGAATTTTTGTGGCAAAAATCCAAGAGCTAGCACTCCGAGAGATATGCGAAGGTGATAGGGAGTCCACCCATGAGCCGGGAATCGTTGAGGAAGCTTTGAGCTTGACGAATGAGCTCAAAAACCAAGCATGGAGGACGCCAAAAACCAGTGAGCTGTGACAGTCCACTGCCGAGCAGAATTTCAGTTTTGTTGCCTCCTGCGTCGCTCAACCGATCGATGTAAGTATTCTGCAACTTCGTTGATTTGTATTCGCACTTATTTCATGCTTGTTTATGATCTTGGGACCTTAGCAAACACCAACAATGGTATCTTGAGCAAGGTTAAACATGAAATTGATTTAGGGCTTAAAGTTTGGGTAAAATTGATTTTGAGCATGTATAATGAAATTGGATGAATTAGTATGCTTCAATGTGTTTTGATTGATGATTGATTGGATCAATTTGATGAAATGTTGTTTGGAACAAATTTCCCCAAATTTTTTGGTGTTGGCCGAATTTAGAAGAGCCCTAAAAGTCTTGGAATTTTGATTTTTTGATTCATTGGATGAGTTAGAAATCATTGGGAATGTTGATTATTGTTTAATTTGATTCAATTGGATTGGATTTGAAATTGGATATAAAATCCCTCCAATGCCGAGACTTTTAAGCATGTTTGGGTTTGATTTTTGATGAAATATGTTGGACATGTTTTGTTGTAATTGAACATGATTAATTGGGCTAATTGGTGTTTTGGAATTTAATTAAATTGGGCTAATTTTGGAAATTGGGCTTGAAAGTTGTAAATGGGCTTATTGGGCTTGGTTGTACTAAGTTAGGTTTAGGCCAAATGGATTGGATCCAATTGGGCCCCAAACCGCTTCCATAAAGCCCAAATGCGATTTAATGGACCTTTAAAGTTTAATTGGGCCTAATGGGCCTAAATTGATTTCTGGGCTTATGGGGTAATTCCCGGATTGGACTTTGGTTATCGGTTTGACCCGAGTTGACCAAAAGTCCACGCCTTAAGAAATTAATTAAAAGCCCATTGGACTTTAATTAAATTAATATTGGATATTAATCGGGCTTTGAGACCCGTAACGATTAAATTTGGAATTTAAGTCGTAAAGGTTCTTTAATAAAGTGTGGTATTTAATTTGGAATTAAATAAGCGAATTAGAATTAAATGCATATTGAATTGGATTTAAATATATAGTTTAATTTAATTCGAGAATTCGTACTTTGAGTACTTATTCGCAAAACGAGTTTGACTCGAACAAAATCAAATCGTTGTTTGAACATTGGATGGTCACTAATTATCAGATTAATTAATTTGATTAGATTAATTGATAACAAGCTTGTGTGAATACATGGTTGCGATGCATGAATAATGTATATCGGATGGATATTAGATGGGGGGATAATTTTAGAAATTGTTGTAATAAATTTGATTTATTAATTGGACCTGCGTGTCCAGCCTTATTACCTCCATATTCTTTGTATTCTCTTCTCACCTATTCCCCTCAATGTAAATGAGGTTTCTTTAGAAGTGTAGTGTAACGGGTAGAAGTAATACATGTGCTAGCGGGAGAGAGAAGGGGATAGATTTGATCTAGGATCATTGTGTAAAGTATCCATCCGCATATCATTATTATTTATTATACGCGCTTTATTATGTGTTTAGAATGCATGTTTAAGGGTGTATGATGATGAGACCTTAACAAAGATAATAAATTGGTTTCCAATTTGCACTCGAAAAACCCTCGAAAAATATTAAGCGTCTTTCCTTCCATTGAGTGATTCTCACTCAAGATCCAAGACTGGCATTGCTTGTTGGCCAAAGTCAAGGCCTTTGTCCGTCGAGGATGTGTTAGAATCACGAGAGCTTTGTTCCATATTGGTGTCTTGTCCAAGTTGTGGTTTGTTGGCCAAAGTCAAGACCACTTCTTGTCCATCGACATTGATTACGAAGCTTTCCATGGTTAAGGGTCGTGCTTAACTGGGATCACTAAGTTTGTTGTGCCAAAGCCAAGGCTTAGTTGATTCAGAGGAAAAATGTTAGGTAATACATTGGATGTATGGCATATATAAGATATATGTTTCGGACTTGGATGTCCCCCTACTGGATCTAGGAATTGGATTGGATCCAATTGATCTTAGAGATCTACCTAGTTAATTATCATACAATTTGTTGACTAAAGTCAAGATTGTGTGATATTTAACGGGATCCTAGCCCGCTAGGAAACACGATTTCCCGAGTACTCGACAGAGGGTTAGAGGCTCGCCGAAAAATAGTGGGAGGCAAGAATTGAATTTGCAATATTCGTTTAATTACTTGCCATACGCGCTCAAACAAATACCATTCGTGAAAATATTAAATGTTAGTTGGACTAATATTTAAATTGTTGTTTTCATTAAATAGTTGGACTATATTCAAACTATTCATTTATAGTTGATTTTATAATTGGATTATAGTAATCAATATAATTGATTTTAATCTATTAAATTATAGTTGATTAAATAGTTGGACTATTGTAATCATTATAATAAAAAGTACCTAAATATTTGATTAAATAGTTGGACTATTAGAATCAAGATTAAATTGAAAGATTAGCATTTAAAATATGATCCTAGGGAAAATGTATTTAAATGGTTTAATTTTCAAATTGGGAATAAGTTTCAGGATGGTCCTGGAAAAAATAAGTTACTTTATTTAATAAAATAACATATTAGGCCTAAGCCCGAAGTTAAGCAAATAGTAGAGCATAATCTTTGGAAGATTTATGTGATGATAACTTTAGTGCTTAATCCATTTAGCTTGTCGCAGTAGACTCCTTAATTTCTGAATCAGAACTAAGGATTAGATCCTTAAGGTATGATAATGAAATTGAAGGATCTTCAAAGAATCTATCCTTAGAATCTTAGAAGTACTAAATTGCAATAAATAATTCTTGGAGAATTAATGACTATTCTCAAGGAGACAAAGTCAAAATTTGCAATAAGGCAAGTAGCGCAAGGCGCACCTTACTTCGATATTCTAGAAACCCGAGGCTTGGCCAAAGGCTACTGGAATGTGAGAAAGGGCAAAGGCAAAATCATTATAATCTTCTGGGAAGATAAAGGACATATCCCAAAATGTCTGCCTAAATATGGCAAACAGGATCGCGGAAGCGTGACTGCCGTTTGGACAAAGCAGACATGAAGGAATTGAAGACGAGCAAGGCTCTGACTTCAAATATGTTTGTCATAAATATGTTCATGACTAGTATTGAAATTAGATTTTAAATACTTAGTGTGATACATAAATATATGTATTGATGTTCAGAATCTGCTATGAGCAGGATACTGACTTCAATTGAGATTAATCTGCGAATCTGGAAACAGGACGAAAGTCACTGTTTTAACCGTAGATACCTAATTTTAGGAACTACCCTCGGGTGTGTATCTAAATTTAGAAACTGTTATAATGTAACTAGTTTGACTAGAAACATTGTCTCTATATCAATGTCTAATTCGTTGCAGATTGACCTTTATATTCTAGAACACTAAAGTGTTTTATTATATAAAGATGATATTGAGATAAACAAATTTGATGTGAATAACAGAATTTATATTTTGAATATAAATAAATCTCAAAAATATAACATGACAAACAAATAGCTCAAACTGATTTGATTAGAAGAGACTTAATTGTGGCATTGTAGTCTGGGACACAATTAAACAAGAATCGTATGTCCGCGCTTTTGAAGAGTGGGTACTAAGACTGATTTGATTCCATTCAAATAAAGTCTACGAATCTAGTTTATTGGGCAAAGTGCCTAAAACACCTTTACGTGGTAAAAGTGTAAATGCCACCGACCTGTTAGCCCTAGTTCATAGTGATAAGTGGGCCTATGTCTAGCTAGGCTAGAGGTGGATATGAATATTTCGTGACCTATACAGATGTTGCATTGCGTTATGGTTATGTGTTTCTTTTGAAGAAACACAAATCGGAAACTTTTACAGTTTCGACACGAAAATAGACAAACAGATCGGCTAAAGTATTATACCGTCACGGTAAGACCGTAATGGAAAATACTTAAGCAATAAGTTTCTAATATACTTGAAAGAGTATAGTATTCTTTCAAAGAGGACTCATCCCGGAACACGTCAGTTTGACGGTGTGTCCGAACAGAGTAACCGAATTTTATTGGACATGATAAGGTTAATCATGAGTCGCTCTGAGCTACCATTTCCTTCAACGGATAAGAATAAACAGTGCAGAAATTATTTAGAATAAGGTTCCATAAATATCTGTTTGACAGACATCATATTAGATATGAACGGGAAAGAAATCGGGTTTCTCATTCCTGATGATTTGGGTATGCTAGGCATATGTTTGGATGATACCAAATTAGAACCCAAATTGGATAAGTGCCAATTGTAGGTTATCCTAGGGATACCATAAGTATTGTACTTATACAACTCACATGAGAACAATGTAATTGTTGCTCACCATACGGTTTTCCTAAGAGGAATACCTATATGCAGTGGTAAGTGGGAGGATAGTAAAACTCGATGAAAATCATAGTAATACTATTCAAGGCACCGATTCCTAATGGAACACATAAATAGTTCATCAAGGATGAAACTATTACCATTAATCTTCAAATACACAAGAACCGCGTAAGTTGGAGAGAGTCAGAAAACAACCTGGGGTATAGGTTTCCGATCTCACCTAATAAAGATGTCAATCTTATTGAGGTATACCAACTGACTACGTACGAGGAAGTGATACAAGGTATCGACTCCCTATTATGGCAAAGTGCCATATAATCCGAAATGGATCCATGTATATCAATTATGTTTGGACACTAGTTGATGTACCGCAAGGCATTGTGCCTATTGGTACTATAAGTCTTCAAGGAAGACATACATGGATGGAAACATACCAACGTATAAAGCTTGGCTTTTAGCGGAAAGGTATCGTTATCAACATTGTGTTGATTATGATTCAACATTTTACTTGTTGCCACGGTAAATCCATTTGGATAATACTTGCTAATGCTGCATGTTTCATGTATGAAATATGTCAGTTTAACGGGAAAATCGCTTTCCTGAAAAGGAAACCTTTTTGGAGGATGTTTATAACATCTTGTCGGTTTTGTCGTAACATAACTAGCAAACAAAGTTTGCAGGTTATTTGATCCATGTTTGGATTGAAGCAAGCATAGGTTCTTGGAATTGTCGTTTTGATGTGATCATAATGGTTTATGATTTAATTCAAAATGAAATGATTCTTGTGTATATAAGAGGGTTAGTGGGAGGGCACTGACAATAAATGTCCTATATAAAATAATGATAATATGTCATTTCTTGGAAATGATATTCCCATAATAACTATCGGCGAAAGCTTGGCTTTCAATAAAACTCTCCGAGAACTCGTATATTGAAAAATGTACGCGACCTGGTGTCTCATACGCTTTGAGCATATGGATTCACAAACAGGCCAATCCAAGTGATAGTCACTGGATTGATGTTAAAAACATCCGTTAGTTTCTTAGAGAACTAAGGATGCTGTCTTAATCTGTGGAGAAGGAGAACTTGAAGTGACTGGGATCACTGTAGCAAGTTTCCAAACCGATAAAAATGACTATAAGTCACAAACGGTACTATACAGTTTGAATAACGGTACAGTGAGCTAGAAATCTTCCAAGCAAGATACTGTTACTGAATAAACAATAAATACGGGTTATTGCTGCAGCTGAGGCAGCAATAGAATCCTTTTGGGTCGATAATAAATCTAATTAGATTAGATATAATTCTGTTAGCAGCTGAGCTATGCGTCAGCGCAGGCTAAAGAATTAATGCTCTCATCAACGATCCAGATATATACTTCGACTATTCATCTGATAAGTTCGGATCATACATCGTGGCGATGTGATGATCGTATAAATCGCATCAGACGATAATCATGCAAATCCGCTGACGAAAGCCTTTTCTCAGCAGTTTGAGCCAATCGTACATAGTTCGGGTGTAAGACACTCGAGTGACTGGCTATAGGCCAAGTGGGAGATTGTTGGACAATTATGACCCATAGCGTCACTATTTGTACAGATCATGGTGTTGTTGTACAAATTAAATATGTGACAAAGGAGATTGCACTCTTATCATTTGTGATTAGATCACCAAGATATATAAATGATAGGAGGTCCCTGTGATTTGTTCCTGGATTGAGAATGATATGAGACAATATCAGTCCAAGAAGGATAAATCATTAAATATCCCTAGTCAGAGTATTATCGAGATTGGACATCGATGAATACGTAAAAGACTAGTATTACACTTGTGAGCGTTGTGAGGGCACAACGGCAAAGTTCTCATAAATTGGGTATAGGATACTCATGCAAGTGTAATAGGAGGTTCTGTTTTACTGATGGTACGAGAAACAGCTTCGCTCTAGATAGACCCCCTCGGAATTCCATTGGTAGTATGACTATGTTTCCTATGGAAGTCCGAAATTAGGGTAGGTGTATTTGGTCTTAACCTGAGACTTGCACCGCTAATACTTGCGACAATCAATATACTTTGGTTGCGGTCGTCCAGGGCTTTAACAGGTTCTGTGTACGCCTATGCTGGGTATATTGAGAATCGTAGTGTGTTGGGTGTGATGTCAAGATGGAAGTATCACTCCAGTCATATGGAGATGATGGTCACGTAGGATACGGTACTAGTACTCTTAAGTACTGCTGTCATTGGGATAAAATGACAAGGTCATGTTTATCCGATTATAGAGACTAGTTACCAGACATTTGACATGTGCTTCGTACGGGGCAGACACAATTCCAGCCCCAGGCCTAGCACGTGATCATACGATACTGGATCGACATACACAATACTATGTATACTACGCCTGATATAGATCATTTATTCCTATAAGGATATTTCTGGAGAATTAGGTAGGCATGGCGCTTTGCTAGAAGCCAACCTTGTCTTGTAAATTGGTATAAACGTAGTACGAGGTACTTACGTGTTCGGATAGTCCGAGGACTGAATTTACTGCCAACATATCTGAGGATCTCATGGGTCGATTCCCGAAGATTCACCGATGACGTATGACTCGCACTCTAAATTAGTCTGGGATTAATTAGAAGAGAGAGAAAATTAATTTGGGATTAATTGCGGAGTTATTTTATCTGCGATAAAATATCAATTAAAGAGAGAACGATTAATTTGGAATTAATCGATAAAATAATATATTCGATATATTATACGAAATTGGATTTCGACGCGGAGTTAAAATTAGATTTTAATTCGGGCGAACGAGTTAATTTAGAATTAATTCGTTAGCGATGTGAATAGTGATTTCCCTAGGCATAATCATTTAATTACGTCGCAACGGAAAATTCGTTAATTTGGAATTAGCAAACCGGAGACCGGGATTATTTCTGAGCGCATTCGTATTTCGAATTCGAGTGCGGCACGTAATTCAAATCAAGAGTCAAATCGCTAGTCGCATCTAGCGTCACATCAAGCGTCAAATCATGTCACTTTGAGTGATGTGACAATTGATTGATTGATTGAGTGATGTGACTTGATGGAAGTGGTTGGCAATTTATGGCTTTGATTGTTTGACTTTTTAAAGCCAAAATTTTGGTATATGTTTTGGAAAATTAATTACCAAAATTAGACAACACATTTCATCTCTCTCTCTCTCTCAAAATCCTCTCTTCTTCACGCCCACTTAGGGCATTTTTCTGGTTCAGTTTTCTGGGAAAAGCGTGAGCTAGAGGGAAGCATAAGTGGTGAATTTTTGTGGAAAAAATCACAAGAGCTAGCACTCCGAGAGACATGCGAAGGTGATAGGGAAGTCCACCCATGAGCCGGGAATCGTTTGATGAAGCTTGGAGCTTGACGAATGAGCTCAAAAACCAACCATGGAGGACGCCAAAAACCAGTGAGATGTGACAGTCCACTGCCGAGCAAAATTTCAGTTTTATTGCCTCCCGCGTCGCTCAACCGATCGATGTAAGTATTCTGCAACTTCGTTGATTTGTATTCGCACTTATTTCATGCTTGTTTATGATCTTGGGAACTTAGCAAACACCAACACATTCTCCGCTTGTTCATTCTCGAACCTGCTCCATTCTCGGATTACTATTCTCGGCTTGTTCATTCTCGGACTCTACTCCATTCTCGAATTACCATTCTCGGCTTGTTCATTCTCGAACTCTGTTCCCTTTTCCATTCTCGGCTAGTTCATTCTCGAACCTGCTCCATTCTCGGATTACCATTCTTGGCTTGTTCATTCTCGAACCTTGTTCCATTCTCGGATTGCCATTCTCAGCTCGTTCATTCTCGAACCTTGTTCCATTCTCGGATTGCCATTCTTGGCTTGTTCATTCTCGAACCCTGCTCCATTCTCGGATTACCATTCTCGGCTTGTTCATTCTCAAACCTTGCTCCATTCTCGGATTGCCATTCTCGGCTTGTTCATTCTCGAACTGTGCTCCATTCTCGGAGTGCCATTCCCGGCTTGTTCATTCTCGAATTGTGCTCCATTCTCGGAGTGCCATTCTCGGCTTATTCATTCTCGAACCTTGCTCCATTCTCGGATTGCCATTCTCGACTTGTTTATTCTCGAACTGTGCTCCATTCTCGGAGTGCCATTCCCGGCTTGTTCATTCTTGAACTGTGCTCCATTCTCGGAGTGCCATACCCGGCAAGATTGATACAGATGCTAATATGGGCCTCGCCCTCAGACTGACGTTGATGTGGACAATTCCCCAGACTGATGCTGATGTGGGCCTCGCCTCCAGAATGTTGTGGGCCTCGCCCCAAACTGATACTGATATGGGCCTCAACCCTGGGACTCATCCCCGAAACTACTACTCATATGTTGCTGATTCTGGTTGGCTCGTCTTTGCCGCTTTCTCTTTTTTTTCTTTGAAACCTGTGAATACAGGACAAAACAAACACAAAAAGGAATGCAAAATATGTTACGTGTATGCATGCATGTATGAGTGAATTTTCTATCCTGTTGGGTTAGGTCTTCTGCCAATTCCTCTGGTGACCATTCTTTTATTCCTCAGGCAAAGTACAGCTTCAATCTGTCGACATTGATCGGCATGGTGAACTCGTTCCCTTCCAAATCTGACAGTCTCACTGCCCCTATTTCCCACTTTTTGAATGGCTATCTTATCTTTTCTGCTTGCTTCTTTTGAAGATTCCCCGTGTTCTAAATATCGCTGAGTATCATAGTACCAATGTTTAATGCTTTTGTCAAATGTACTCATGTTGCAGGAATAGGCTTAGGCAAGTAAACGCAGTGAACGTCTTTATTATCGTTGAGAAAAAAAAGTTCGAACAAGTAAACAAAATCAATGTCTTTATTTAAAAATGCTGGATCACGTAAACTATGAGAAACAACTCCATCATCTGCAGCACTGCCTTCTTCCTCGGCCTATGGTTCTTCACTGTCATCCATGTAAGAAGCTTGGTGGTTGAGAGTTTGCAGGATAAAATTTTCGGGCAATCCAGAGTTGATCATGTAGGTGGGTGGTGGAACGGAATGGTAGTTTGGTAGAAGGTTTCTGTGTGTGTCGGGTTGTTCTTTTCCCAGGTTGGGTATTTTATGGGAATCTATGAGATCTTGAATTTCATGCTTGAGGCAGGTGCAGTTGTCGGTGTCATGGCCATATAGATGGTGGAAGTGACAATAAAGGTTCACATTTATGTGTGGCGGTGAGGGGTGTGGAAGTGGTTTGCCTTATAAGGGTTTCAAGAGTCTTTATCCCTGTAACTTTTCAAACACCTTCGACAAAGGTCTACCAAGGTTGAAGTATTGCATGTTTCTGATGGCAGCGACTTTGGCAGTAGTGGGCTTGGTTTTAGAATGCCCACCAAAATTCCTCATATTCTGGCCATAAAACTTTCTGTTTTCAGCCCCATCTTCTTCAATATCCATAACAGTCGCTCTCAACTGTCGGAAATCCACAATCATGGAGGTCATCCTCCTCAGCTTGCCATAAATCGAGGGCTTGGTGCCCTTGATGATCATTTTAATCTGGTTCTTCTCAGAGGGTCTAGTCTGCATTTTCAGAAGCTGGCTTCTCTAGCGGTCTACATACTCCTTGAAGCTTTCTTCCGACTTCTGCTTAGTGTTCTCCAAATCACGGAGTGACAAGTCGATCTCTAAGTCTGTAACATACTGCTTCAGAAAAGCATCAGCTAATTCCCTCCAATCTTCCTTAATTTTTTTCTCAAGGCTGTGATACCACACTACAGGTGCCCCCTCGAGTGACATCCCAAACATCTTTTGGACTTGGCGCTGTGACAGGCCAACTGAACTCATCACCGAGACATATTGCCGCAGATGGACCCTCGGGTCCCCATTCCCATTGAACTTGGCCATATCAGGCATCTTGAACTGAGCTGGCAACTGTTCTTCGAAGGTCATTGGCTCATAATCTAACAACTCTTAATGTTTACCCCTCATTTTGCGGGTAACTGTTTCAACCTGATCCCGAAGCTTCTGAAATTCTGCCTGAGACCCAATCACTCTGCATGTTGCATACTCTGCCACGTCGTCATCAAAAGCGGAGATATCATCCCCCAACCCATTCGGAGGCTCCTCACGCCTCATATTCTCATAATTTCCCCCAGCACGGGGCACAGCCATATTTGCCATGGCAGTAGTCAAGGCTTGCAACTGTTCGGTAATCATGGCGAAACCATTCTTCAGCTGGTCCATGTGAGATATCTCATTTTCTGATCCACTCATATTTATTATCGGCCTTTTAGTGAGTCTTCCCTCTTCCCTAACCCAACGGGACTCTATGATATCTCTTATAGACATAGAGGGTGTTAACAATATATATGTATGCATGAGATGAATGAGATGCATGCGATACAAGGAATATATCAACTCATTAAAATTTTCACACAAATCGGCCCATCAACATTTTAGAAGCTTTTTGGCTAACTGTCATAGGAGTGAACTCGTCCCAGTTTAAATGGCCCAACAAGTTCACATCTCATGGCAAGAAGTCCAACCGTATCCAAATGATAATGTTCCTAAACACAAACATATAATGGCTCATTGGCGTTTTAGAAGCTTTTGGCCCAGTCATCATAAGATATGTTCTTGTCCTGGTTTAAATGGCCCAACAAGCCCATACCTCATGACAAAAGGTCCGAATGGATCCAAACGATAATGTTTCCAAACGCAAGCATACAGAAATAATTTCTACAGAGTGGCCCATCAGCATTTCAGAAGCTTTTGGCCCAATTTTCATAGGATACGAACTCGTCCCAGTTTAAATGGCCCAACAAGTTCGCATTTCTGACAAGAATTCCAACTGCATCCAAATGAGGATGGTCCACAAGCACAAGGAAATAGTTGCTATAGGCCATACAACTTCGGTCTACGTGTGGGTTTGCGGGAGTGTAGACAAAGGCTCTCGCTGACGAAGGATTACTCACAAATAGGTCTCCCCACTCAAGGGTCCGAGCGACCAAGTGAGCGCACCCTTTTTTTTACACTAAGGTACGTGCCAACGAGCTATGGTGTGTGACTGACTGTCAAATGGATTTCCCGTTGTAGATTCCCCAGAGGGAGGGTGGAGCGAGGCTCTCTTAAGTACCCAAGCCTCTTAGACTCTTATCGCTTGGTGTCATGAATAAACAACGAGTCCTCCAAATTAGTCCATCACAGTAGGCTATGAGTAGATGATTATCTAGGTGCCTTCACAACTTTTCCTTATAGAAAGGTAGTGAGTGAAAGAAGACACCAAACCATTATCTAGCCTTAAAAGTGCCTTTGATTAAACCCATCTCAACCCACTATAGGAACGATTAACTTAAAGCACAAATCAGAATATTACAAGACATTTTTTCGGGGCCGATTCTCTATCCCCAGTGGAGTCGCCAGACTGTGGGACACAAAAACTGGGCGATGCATGCTGTTCTAGGCTCACGGCCTAGTTGGGAGTACGGAGTAGCCCGCGGGGGACTAAATCGGAGAATAATGGAGTCGCCACCCGGTGTGAACCGAGACAAAGATTTAAGGTCGCACTAACCCCTCACAAGGGAAGACCTCAAACAGTTGGGTTCAGAATGGTCCCTTACTTATGCCACTTGTAATGAAATGATTTGTGCAATAATTTAACCAAGCCTAAGCAAAATTTATTTCCAAGGATAATCTACTCCTAAGTTCGCATGCATAAGTACAAGGCTCATATCTAAGTTTGCAGGTAACTTATGTCCGAATTTGCATATAACATATTTGCATATAATCTATGTCCCAATTTGCATACAACCTATTTACATATAATCTATATCCCAATTTGCATACAACCTATTTGCGTATAATCTATGTCTGAATTTGCATGCATAAAGATGAATTGAAATACGGCAAGCATACAATATCATAAGCACATTACATTTGATCATAGGCATGTCAGTAGATAATAATTGTACAATCACGCATGAAAGCAAAATGGAATAACGTCAATCATATAACTTCATGAACATGTTGAATGGATGAATGCGGAAGCATAAGTAGATAACTATCGTGTAAACATGTATCATGGAAATGAACATGTGATCTTGTGAACACAATAAATGACTAACTGCGAGAACATGAACAATCAAAAAAGGTAAATGACAAAATGAGTAACCGTGCATGAGATGTGATAGAAGAGGGCCTGTTTACCGTGGGCATTCGTGCGGTGTTCGTATCCGCGTTCGAACGGTAAACAGAAAGTTCGCGTTCTAGTAGCGTTTGTAAACGCGTTCGAACGAACTGAGACAGAAAACATGCGTTCGTGCTGCGTTCTGAAACGCATTCGAATGGGGTTATAACAGTGACCTCTAAAATGCAGTAAAGAACATGAAAAATACGTGAATGGATGAATAGATGACACCTAATCAATAATAAAGGGCTAAAAGGCGCGGCAAAGCATCGTGGTAAAGGATTTTAACCCCTCGACATAGAGGACCTTTAATCCAACTTACTAAGCCCATGCGCTAATAACATAATGCATATAAAAATAAAGACAACAATATCGGACTTTGTATACCCGATTGAACACATCTTACATTCAACCGAATATACGTCATCCGGCGCTGCGAAGCGTCGTGTTAATGTTGGAATATACTAAGCATCCCAAGATCATTTCAAGAAATGAAATGCATGTGAATACATTCAAGGGAATTGCGGAATACTCACAATGATCGGTTGAGTCGATGCGGCAATGAACAAAACATTTTCTGCCCTCATTTGTCTGTCACGGCAGTGGCGTTTCCAAGTCCTCCATTTTCGGCTATGAATCAACCTCCAAGCTCCAAGCTTTCGTGATTTGATTCCATGCTCACGGGTTGGTTTCCCTATCACCTTCGTAAAACCCTTTTGTGTGCTAGCACTTGATGTTTTTGCCACAAAAACCACCATTATTGCTTCCTCACTGTCACGGTTTTTCAAACAGAAAATGAAGAAGGCAGCAGCCCACCATGGGCGTGAGAGGGAGAGGAAGAAAGAGAAAAAATTGTGAAAGTTGTTTCCAAAATGTGTATCTAATACACTTTATCCATTTTCAAAAAACAAATAAATGAATTACCAAATATTTGGCTTTCCAAAAGTCAAATACAAAAGCTTTCCAACAACTCCAACAACTCACATCACTCAATTAAGTGACAACTTGTCACATCACTCAAAGTGACATTTGATTTGACGCTTGATGTGACTTGCGTGCCGCACTCGAATTCGAAATGCGAATGCGCTCGCAAACAATCTCGGGCTCGGGTTCGCTAATTCCAAAATAACGAATTTTCCGTTGCGACGTAATTAAATCTAATTTAATTAAATAATCATGCCTAGCATAATTACTTTTCACGTCGCTAACGAATTAATTCTAAATTAATTCGTTCGCCCGAATTAAAATCCAATTTTAATTCCGCATCGAAATCCAATTTCGTATAATATATCAATATATTAATTAATTGATTAATTCCAAATTAATCGTTATCTCTCTTTAAATGATATTTTATCCCAAATAAAATATCTCCGTAATTAATCCCAGATTAATTTTCTCTCTCATCTAATTAATCCCAGATTAATTAAAGTGTGAGTCATACGTCATCGGTGAATCTTCGGGAAGCGACCCATGAGATCCTCGGATATGATGACAGTAAATTCGGTCGTCGGACTATCCGAACACGTATGTACCTAGTACTACGGTTTACCGATTTACAAGACAAGGTTGGCTTCTAGCAAAGCGCCATGCCTACCCAATTCTCCAGAAACATGCTTGCAGGAATAAGCGATCTATATCAGGCGTAGTATACGTAGTATTCTGTATGTCGATCCAGTATCGGATGATCACATGATAGGCCTAGGGCTGGAATTATGTCTGCCCCGTACGAAGCACATGTCGGATGTCTGGTAACTAGTCTCTATAATCGGATATACATGACCTTGTCATAATATCCCGATAGCCGCAGATTTAAGAGAACCAGTCTCGTATCCTATGTGACCATCATCTCCACTATGACTAGAGTGATACTTTCGTCTTGACATCACACCCAACACACTACGATTCTCGATATACCCAGAAGAGGCGTACACAGAAACCGGTTAAAGCCCTGGACGACCAAAATGAAAGTATATTGATTGTCACAAGTATTAGCGGTGCAAGTCTCAGGTTAAGACCAAATACACCTACCCTGATTTCGGACTTCCATAGACACATAGTCATACTACCAATGGAATTCTGAGGGGGTCTATCCAGATCGAAGCTGTTTCCCGTACCATCGGTAAAACACAACCTCCTATTACACTTGCATGAGTATCATATACCCAAATATATGAGAACTATGTCGTTATGCCCTCACATCGCGTACAAGTGTAATACTAGTATTTTACACATTTATCGATGTCCAATCTCGACAATGCTCTGACTAGGGATATTTAATGATTTATCCTTCGTGGACTGATACTGTCTCATATCATTCTCAATCCAGGAACAAATCATAAGGACCTCCTATCATTATATATCTTGGTGATCTAATCACAAATGATAAGAGTGAAATCTCCTTTGTCACATAGTTAATTTGTACAACAACCCGTGATATGTACAAATAGTGACGCTATGGGTTATAATTGTCCAACAATCTCTCACTTGGCCTATAGCCAATCACTCGAGTGTCTGACACCCGAACTATGTACGGTTGGCTCAAACTGCTGAGATAAGGCTTTCGTCAGCGGATTTGCATGATTATCATCTGATGCGATTTATTCGATCATTACATCGCCACGATGTATGATCCGAACGAATCAGATGAATAGTCGATGTATTTATCTGGATCGTTAATGAGACCATTAATTCTTTAGCCTGTGCTGACACCTAGCTCAGCTGCTAACGTTATCGACCCAAATGGCTTCTATTGTCGCCTCAGCTGTAGCAATTAACCCGCATTTGTTGTTTATACGGTAACAGTATTTTTCTTGGAAGATTTCCAGCTCACTATTCCGTTATTCAAACTGTATAGTACCGTTTGTGACTTATAGTCGTTTTTATCGGTTTGGAAAATTGCTACAGTGATTCCAGTCACTTCAAGTTCTCCTTCTCCATAGACTAAGACATCATCCTTAGTTCTCTAAGATACTAACGGAAGTTCTTAACATCAATCCAGTGACTATCACTTGGATTGGCCTGTTTGTGAATCCATATGCTCAAAGCGTATGAGACATCAGATTGCGTACATTTTTCAATGTACGAGTTCTCAGAGAGTTTTCTCGAAAGCCAAGCTTTCACCGATTGTAATTATGGGAATATCATTTCCAAGAAATGAGGTATTATCATTATTTTATAGGACAGCCACTGTCAGTGCGCTCCCACTAACCCTCTTATATACACCAGAATCATTTCGTTTTGAATTAAATCATAAACTATTATGATTACATCAAAACGATAATTCCAAGAACCTAATGCTTGCTTCAATCCAAACATGGATCGAATAACCTGCAAACCTTGTTTGCTAGTTTTGGTACGACAAAACCGACAGGATGTTGTAAACATCCTCCAAAAGGTTTCCTTTTCAGGAAAGCGATTTTCTCATTCAGCTGTCATATTTCATAAATGAAACATGTAGCATTAGCAAGCATTATCCAAATGGATTTACCGTGGCAACAGGTAAAAGGTTTCATTGTAATCGACACAATATTGATAACGATACCTTTCTGCTAAAAGCTTAGCTTTATACGTTGGTATGTTGCCATCCATGTATGTCTTCCTTGAAGACTTATATAGTACCAATAGGCACAATGTCTTGCGGTACATCAACTAGTATCCAAACTTGTTGATATCTATGGAATCCAACTCGGATATTATGGCACTTTGCCATAATTGGGAGTCGATACCTTGTATCACTTCCTCATACGTAGTCAGTTGGTATACCTCAAAAGATTGACATCTTTTATGAGGTGAGATCAGAAACCCATACCCCAGGTTGTTTTCTGACTCTCTCCGACTTACGTGGTTCTTGTGTATTCGAAGATTATGGTATAGTTTCATCCTTGATGAACTATTTGTGTTCCATTAAGATTCGGTGCCTTGGACAGTATTACTCCGATTTTCATCGAGTTTTACTATCCTCCCACTTACCACTGCATATCGGTATTCCTCTTAGGAAAACCGCATGGTGAGTAATAATCTAATTGTTCTCTGGTGAGATGTATAAGTACTATACTAGATGTATAAGTACTATACTTTGGTATCCCTATGATAACCTACAATTAGGCACTTATCCAATTTGGGTTCTAGTTTGGTATCATCCAAACATATGCCTAACATTCCCAAATTATCAGGAATGAGAAACCCGGTTTCTTTCCCGTTCATATCTAATATAAATTCTGTCAAACAGATTTTTATGGAACCTTATTCAAAATAAGTTTTGCACTGTAAATGCTTATCCGTTGAAGGAAATGGTAGCTCAGAGCGACTCATGATTAACCTTATCATGTCCAATAAAATTTGGTTACTCAGTTCGGACACACCGTCAAAATGACGTGTTCCGGGATGAGTCCTCTTTGAAAGAATACTTTACTCTTTCAAGTATATTAGAAACTTATTGCTTAAGTATTTTCCATTACGGTCTTACGGTGACGGTATAATACTATAGCCGATCTGTTTGTCTATTTTCGTGTCGAAACTTAAAAGTTTCCAATTTGTGTTTCAAAGAAACACATAACCATAACAAGATGCCACATCCGTAAAGGTCACGAAATATTCATATCCACCTCTAGCCTAGTTAGACATGGGCCCATTTGCTTCACTATGAACTATGGCTTACAGATCGGTGGCACTTACACATTTACCAAGTAAATAGTGTTTTAGGCACTTTGCCCAATAAACTAGATTCGTAGACTTTATTTGAATGGAATCAAATCAGTCCGAGTACCCACTCTTCGAAAGTGTGGATATACGATTCTTTTTAAATTGTGTCTCAGACAACAATGCCACAATTAGTTTCTTCTGATCAATTAGTTTGAGTTATTTGTTTGTCATGTTATATATTTGAGATTTATTTATATTCAAAATATAGATACTGTTATTCACATCTAATGTGTTTATCTCAATATCATATTTATATAATAAAACACTTAATTGTTCTAAAATATAAAGGTTCACCCGCAGCGGGTTAAACACTGATATAGAGATATTTTTTCTAGTCAAACTAGTTACATTATAACAGTTTCCAAATTTAAGTACACACCCGAAGGGTAGTTCCTAAATTAGGTATCTACAGTTGAAACAGCGATTGTCGTCCCGTTTCCAATTCGCAGATTAATCTCAACTAAAGTTAGTATCCTGCTCATAGCAGGTTCTGAACATCAGTATGTATTTATGTACCACACTAAGTATTTAAAATCCAATTTCAATACTAGTAGTGAACATATTCTTGACAAACATATTTGAAGTCAGATCCTTGCTCGTCTTCAATTCCTTCATGTCTGCTTTGTCCAAACGGCAGTGATGCTTCCGTGATCCGTTGCCACAATTTAGGCAGACATTTTAGGATATGTCCTTTATCTTCCCAGAAGATTATATGATTTTACATTTGCCCTTTTCATATTCCAGAAGCCTTTGGCCAAGCCTCGGGTTTCTAGAATATCGAAGTAAGGTGCGTCTTGCGCTACTTGCCTATTACAAACTTTGACTTTGTCTCCTTGAGAATAGTCATTAACTCTCCAAGAGTTTATATTGCAATTGGTACTTCAAAATCTAAATATAGATTTATGAAGATCCTTCAATTTCATCATCATGCTTTAAGGATCTAATCCTTAGCTCTGATTCAGAAATTAAGGAGTCTACTGCGACAAGCTTAATGGATTAAGTACTAAAGTTATCATTACATAAATCTTCCAAAGATTATGCTCGACTATTTGCTTAACTCCGGGCTTAGGCTTAATATGTTATTTTATCAAATAAAGTAACTTATTATTTTCCATGACCATCCTGAAATTATTCCCAATTTGAAAATTAAACCATTTAAATACACTTTCCCTAGGATTATGTTTTAAATGTTAATCTTTCAATTTTATCTTGATTCTAATAGTCCAACTATTTAATCAACGATTTCAGGTACTATTTAATATAATGATTACTATAGTCCAACTATATAATCAACTATACTTTTAATAGATTAAAATCAATTATATTGATTACTATAATCCAATTATAAAATCAACCATAAATGAATCGTTTGAATACAGACCAACTGTTAATTAAAACAACGTTTAAATATTAGTCCAACTAACATTTAATTTATTTGACGAATGATATTTGTGATTGAGCGCATATGGCAAGTAATTAAACGAATATTGAAAATTCAATTCTTGCCTCCCACTATTTTTCGGCGAGCCTCTAACCCTCTGTTGAGTACTCGGGAAACCGTGTTTCCTAGCGGGCTAGGATCCCGTTAAATATCACACAATCTTGACTTTGGCCAACAAATTGTATGATAATTAACTAGGTAGATCTCTAAGATCAATTGGATCCAATCCAATTCCTAGATCCAGTAGGGGGACATCCAAGTCCGAAACATATATCTTATATATGCCAATATATCTAATATATTACCTAACCTTTTTCCTCTGAATCAACTAAGCCTTGGCTTTGGCACAACAAACTTAGTGATCCCAGTCAAGCGCGACCTATTGACCATGGAAAGCTTCGTAATCAATGTCGATGACAAGAAATGGTCTTGACTTTGGCCAACAAACCAAAACTTGGACAACAACCACCATATGGAACAAAGCTCTCGTGATTCAAACACATCCTCGACGGACAAAGGCCTTGACTTTGGCCAACAAGCCATTCCAGTCTCGGATCTTGAGTGAGAATCACTCAATGGAAGAAAAGACGCTTAATATTTTTCGAGGTTTTTCGAGTGCAAATTGGCAACCAATTTATTCCTAGGTTTATATCTAGGTCCCAAGATCAAACAAGACATGAAATACATGTGTGAACACATCAACGGAGGTAGCGGAATACTCACATCGATCGGTTGAGACGATTTGAAGATGAATGAAGCCCAAAAAGCCCACTGCCAAGGGCGCCACTGGTGCAGTTCACTGCCCTCCAAATCAGAATTTTGAGCTGTGAAAATGAGCTCCAAGATTGCGTCAAACGAATCCCGACTCATGGGTGAACCTCCGTAACACCTTCGCAAGTCTCGTAAGTGTGCTAGCACTTGCGTTTTTGAAACAAAAACCACTCATTGCCTCCCTTGAAGCTCACGACAGTGAGCTGTGAAGAAGAAAGAAAAACAGCCCCTTTGGCGTGTATTGATGGAGAGAAAATGAGGAGAAGTTTATGGTTGACTGTGTAATGAATTAACAAAATGCTTTATATATTTTTCCAAAAATAATAAGCATTTACCATTTTTATTTATCAAATAAAATAAATGGTAATGGATTTCTCAACCACCAACACTATTCCAACAACACACATCACTATTCAATGTCACTTTATCAAAGTGACTTGATGTGTGTCTATCAATCAATCAACTCAATCACATCAATCAATCACATCACTCAAAGTGACTTTTGATTTGACGCTTGATGTGACGAATGATTTGACGCTTGATGTGACTTGCGTCGCCGCACTCGCATTCGAAATATGAATGCGCTCGCAATCACACTCGGGCTCGGGTTCGCTAATTCCCAATTTGCGAGTTTTCCGTTGCGTCGTAATTAAATGATTACGCCTAGCGAATTCACTATTCACGTCGCTAACGAATTAATTCTAAATTAATTCGTTCGCCCGAATTAAAATCTAATTTTAATTCCGCGTCGAAATCTAATTTCGTTTAATATATCGAATATATTAATTTACCGATTAATTCTAAATTAATCATTCTCTCTCTTTAGACGATATTTTATCCTAGATAAAATATCTCCGTAATTAATCCTAGATTAATTTTCTCTCTCTTCTATATAATCCCAGATTATTAATGAGTGCGAGTTATGCGTCATCGGTGCTTATCGGGAAGCGACCCATGAGATCCCCGGATAAGTCGGCAGTAAATACGGTCGTCGGAGTATCCGAATCACGTACGTACCAAGTACTACGTTCTACCGATTTATGAGACAAGATCGGCTTCTAGCAAAGCACGAAGTCTACCCAATTCTCCGGTCATATTCATCTAAGAATATTTAAGATCTATATCAAGCGTAGTATACCAAGTATCATGTATATCGGCCCAGTATCGGATAGTCACGTGCTAGGGCTGGGGCTGGATAAGTGTCTGCCCCGTCCGAAGCACATGTCGGATGTCTGGTAACTAGTCTCTATAATCGGATATACATGACCTTGTCATAATATCCCGATGGCCGCCAGCACTTAAGAGCACTAATACCGTATCCTGCGTGACATCATCTCCATTATGACTGGAGTGATACTTCGTCTTGACATCACACCCATACTCTACGATTCTCATATACCCAGCATTGGCGTACACAGAACCTGTTACAGCCCTGGACGACCTCAACTAAAGTATATTGATTGTCGTAAGCGTTAGCGGTGCAAGTCTCAAGTTAAGACCATACACACCTACCCTGATGTCGGACTCCCATAGACAAAGTCACAATACCAATGGGATTCCGATGGGTCTATCCAGAGCGAAGCTGTTTCCCGTACCATCGGTGAAACACAACCTCCTATCGCACTTGCATGAGTATCCAATACTCAAATATATGAGAACTATGTTGTTGTGCCCTCACAACGCGCACAAGTGCAATACTAGCCTATTCCGCATTATCGATGTCCAGTCTCGATAATACTACGACTAGGGATATTTAATGATTAATCCTTCGCGGACTGATACTGTCTCATATCATTCTCAATCCAGGAACTAATCATATGGACTTCTCTTCATTTATACATCTATGGTGATCTAATCACAATGATGAGAGTGCAATTTCCTTGTCACATAGTTAATTTGTACAACAACACTATGATCTTACAAATAGTGACGCTATGGGTCATATTATCCAACAATCTCCCACTTGGCACATAGCCAGTCACTCAAGTGTCGTACAGCCGAACTATGTACGGTTCGCTCAAATTGCTGAGAAAAGGTTTTCATCAGCGGATTTCCATGATTATTGTCTGACGCGATTTATACGATCACCACATCACCACGATGTATGATCCGAACGAATCAGATGAATATAGAAGTATATATCTGGATCGTCGATGAGACCTTTAATTCTTTAGCCTTGTGCTGACGCCTAGCTCCAGCTGCTAACAGAACTATATCTAATCTAATTAGATTTATTATCGACAAATGGCTCTATTGCTTCCTCAGCCGCAACAATAATCCGTATTTGTTGTTTATTCGGCAACAGTATCCTGCTCGGAAGATTTCCAGCTCACTGTTCCGTTATTCAAACTTTATAGTACCGCAGTATTTAACTGTTGGAAACTTGCGGCAGTGATCCCAGTCCTTCAAGTTCTCCTTCTCCATAGTTTTAGACACCATCTTTAGTTCTCTAAGATCTAAGAGATGTCCTTAACTTCAATCCAGTGACTATCACTTGGATTGTCCTGATTGTGACTCATATGCTGAAAGCGTATGAGACACCATATCAAGTACATTTTAAATGTACAATTTCCCAGAGAGTGTTAACAACTCCAAATCTATCCCAGTAGATCTTTATTCCTTGAATAAAGGTTGTTACTCCCCAGAATTCTACGGAGAATACGGATTCTACGAAAGCCAAGCTTTGCGCTCCCACTAACCTCCTTATATACACAAGAATCATTTCGTTTTGAATCAAATCATAAACCATTATGATTATTTCAAAACGACAGTTCCAAGAACCTTATGCTTGCTCAATCCAAACATGGATCGAATAACCCGCAAACCTTGTTTTTCGGTTATACAAAATCGTCAGGATGTTGTAAGCATCCTCCAAACGGTTTCCTTTTCAGGAAAGCGATTTCGATCTATACTGACGCATTTCATAAATGAAATATGCAGTATCTTCAAGCATCATCAAAATGGATTTACCATGGAAACAGGTAAAACGTTGAACCGTTATTAACATAATGTTGATAACGATACCTTTCTGTCACAAGCCTAGCTTTGTACGTTGTATGTTGCCCATCCATGTATGTCTTCCTTGAAGACGTTTACAGTACCAATAGGCACAATGCCTTGCGGTACAAAAACTAGTATCCAAAATAGTTGTTATACATGGAATCCATTTTGGACTCATGGCACTTTGCCAAAATAGGGAGTCGATACC